>VWZI01016463.1:228-36233 GCA_013396835.1 Psilopogon haemacephalus
GTGAAACCCCTATACAATGTAACCCGAAAGAGAAACAATTTCAAGTGGGGACCCGAACAGCAGGCAGCATTTGATCAGATAAAGCGGGAAGTTCTCACCAGCCCAGAGATCAAGAACATGCTCTACACAGCTGCCGTTGAGAATGGACCCATCTGGAGTTTGTGGCAAAGAGCTCCAGGAGAGACACGGGGCCGCCTACTCGGGTTTTGGAGCAAAGCATACAAAGGCTCCAAATCCAACTACACTGCCACAGAAAAGGAGATCCTTGCTGCCTATGAGGGAGTTCGAGCTGCTTCTGAGGTAATTGGGACTGAGCTGCCACTTCTTCTAGCTCCCAGGCTCCCTGTCTTGACCTGGATGTTTAAAGGGAAAGGCTCCACTCCACACCATGCCACAGATGCCACCTGGAACAAATGGACTGCTCTGATAAACCAGAGGGCTAGGATGGGAAGCTTTGATCGCCCTGGCATAGTTGAGGTTATCACCAACTGGCCAGAGGGCAGCCCTAGACCTGGCAGAGTGAGAACAGTGGCTAGTGCTGTACATCTATGCTGACTCATGGATGGTGGCAAATGCCCTGTGGGGGTGGCTGAGGGAGTGGAAGCGAAATGACTGGCAGAGGAAAGGCAAACCCATTTGGGCTGCTGACCTCTGGCAGGACATTTCTGCCCACCTGGACAAGCTGCCTGTGAAGATCAGACACATCAGCGCTCACGTCCCAAGAAGCAGAGCCACTGAAGAGGAGCACCACAACCACCAAGCTGACCTAGCTGCCAAGATATCCCAGATCAACTTGGGCTGGAAGCACAAAGGTGAACTGTTCCTAGCAAGGTGGGCCCATGACTTTTCTGTTCACCAGGGGAGAGATGGTACATACCAGTGGGCTATGGACAGGTCGGCGGACATTCCCATTGATGCCATAGCACAGGTCATCCATGAGTGTGACACCTGCGCTGCCATAAAACAGGCCAAGTGCATGAAGCCTTTGTGGTATGGAGGGAGGTGGTCCAAGTACAGATTTGGGGAGGCCTGGCAGATAGATTATATCACTCTGCCTCACTCTCATACTGGCAAGCAGTATGTGCTGACCATGGTGGAGGCGAGCACTGAGTGGCTGGAGACCTACACAGTACCCCATGCCACAGCCCGTAACACCATTCTGGAGAGGCACGTTCTGTGGAGACATGGTACCCCAGAGAGAATAGAGTCAGATAACGGGACCCATTTCAAGAACAACCTGGTAGGCAACTGGGCAAAAGAGCATGGAACTGAGTGGGTGTTCCATATCCCATACCATTCCCAAGCTGCAGGGAAGGTCGAGCGCCACAATGGCTTGCTTAAAACCACCCTGAAAGCTATGGGAGGCGGCACCTTCAAGACCTGGGAAAAGCACCTAGCCAAAGCCACCTGGCTGGTGAACACCAGGGGATCAGTCAACCAGGCTGGTCCTGCCCGGTCAGCCCTATTGCCTACAGTTGAGGGGTATGGGGTTCCTGTAGTCTGTGAGAGGAATCTCTTGGGGAAAACTGTGTGGGTTACTCCTGCTCCCAGTGTCGGGGGAAACCCATCAGAGGCGTAGTGTCTGCAGAAGGCCCTGGTCGCACATATTGGGTTATGCTGGAGAGTGGTGAAATTCAGTGTGTTCCCCAGAGAAACCTCACTCTGGCAGAGAACGGGTAAGAACCCATTCAGAAAGGCAGTTCCCTTGTAATATAGTTGATGTATAATAGTTTCTTTAGTTGTTTTAAGTGTTTTCCAGAAAACCTCAGTACCTGCAGGCGTCCAACATAACCCACAGCTACCACAGGAATCTGGAGGGAGGACCACATCAGCACACAAAGAAGATTATTCCTGTTTTCCTTCCTACATGGTTCTTGCTCTGCCTACACCAACCTGCCCTGGAGAAAACCCATTGCTCCGGAGTATCATCGGGACTGCGAGAAGGCTCACACCAAGGACTTTGGATACACATCACATACCATGAACACATCTGAAGAAGTTCTGTTTGCAGGAAGGTTGTAGAGGTCTAACCAAGAGGTGGAATGTAAAGGTTTGAGCCCACCTGGGACCCCCTGCCTTTTCCCAATGAATGGTTTAACCCTTTTCCCAGGTGTCATGGTTAGACACTCCCACTTCCTGCTAGGATTTGCACTATAAAAGGGGGGACCCAGCTTCTCCCCCCCCTCTTCTCTTCTCTCTCCTCATGCTGGCTGCTGGAGCACCTGCTCACTGCTTTGTGCTGCTAGAGCACGTGTTTCCCTGCTGTTGCACTGAGAGCACTGTTCTCTTCTGGAACTGGGACTGAGTCTTTTCGCCATAGGATTCCTGCATCCTGCTTTCCTTTCAGCACCAAAGCTATCGAACTGAGCTTCGGGAACTCAGCTGCCTGCCGCAGTCATATTTTTTTGTCTTTTTCCCCTTCTCCCTGGTCTCTGTACCCTTTTCCCTCATTCCCCATATCTCAAAGCTTGTTTCCCCTTTTCTCCTACCTTCTGTAAAAAAACCCTTTTCCCTCCTACTTGTTGTTAAAGTTTTACCGTTTTTACTTCCAAATCATTTTGAATTTTCATTGGGCTTTTGGGCTCGGGAAAGCTAGCCCTCAACCCAATACACCTTCTTTCCTTCTTTCCTTCCTTCTTTCTTTCACTGTCCATGAAGCAGTAATTCATAGCAATTTCTAACCTGTATTGGATATTGTAACTACCACTTTCCCCCTTCCAGATCCAAATGCATTTCATAGTTTTTATCTTCAGAGGTAGAGTGTGGTAGGCATGAATTAGCAATAAATGTGCTTATAAGTACTTTGTACTTATGCAATGTTATGCTGTCAGACTGAAACTGAAAGAAATTATCTGTTTTCTTTGAAAAATTGTTTGCAGATATTTGGCATGTTTTACATCTTTCCTGTCTCACAGATTTCTGTGAAAACCTGTCTATTATGTCTTGAAAAGTACAAAGTGTTTATTTTATGGATTACTTTGAAATGTTTAGGGGATCTACAAAGAATTTTCATTTGCTGTTTTATTCCCTGCCCAATAGGCAAACTGCAAGAAGCTTTTAACTTAGAAGTAGGCATGTTTGTAGGAGCTTGAGTCTATGGCAAACAGTTCACTGTAGCTCTAGTTTAATCAGCTCGTTCTTTGGCATTTACTTGCTGCTTTCTTTCCTGAAGGGCAAACACTATCTTAATGAAGCACACAAGGACAAACGACTTTTTCAGGCTGTGATTAATTTCCACAAGCTGACTTTAATCACTGGTTAATTAATAGGAGATTTGTTGATTTACAAGAAAAGCATAGTCATATAAGCAGCATTATATTGATTTGTTTGTCATGAATTTAATGCAGTAACCATCTTTTATTTAGAAACTAACTAATGTGTTGAGATTCCATAGTAGAAAGAATTATAATGTGCCATAAAAGAGCACAGAACCCATAGAACATGTTGCATTTATCTGTCAGACTGGATGTTTTGTAAAGGAGAAAGAGGTATCAACAGGAGCCTACCTATGTTCTACATGTTATCCCAGTTCCACCCACATGACGCCCAGGTTTCAAACATTTTGCATTATTCAGAGCAATATTTTAAAAATAAATTCTTTTAAGTAGTATATGGCATTATGTAACAGACACAGCAGAGATCACACAGACTTCAACACATACATTGATTCTCTCTACCATGTTCTTTTTCATCCATAATATTTTTGTATCATTATGCCAGCAACTAGATCTTCCTTAATACCACATAGAAGTCATTGTAAAGGGTTAAGCCCACCTGGGAACACCCTGACTCCTCCCAAGCGGTGGTCTGATCTTTTCCCAGGCCACTCCCACTTCCTGCTAGGACCTGGCTATAAAAAGGAGGAGCCAGATTGTTCGCTCTCTCTTGGTTCCTGCTCTTCATGGAGTAACTTCTCTGCTGCTCTCTGCTGCCAGACCATGTGTTCTCTACCACCCTCGTTGAGATCACCACCATTTTTATTTGGAACTTGGACTTACTGCTTTTCACCATCAAATTCCTACATCCTGCCTTCATCCAACTTTAAAACCATCCACCTCAACCTTGGGACTCAATTGCCTTCCATGGGTTGTATTTGTATTTTGTTTCCCCTTTTTTCCCCTTCTCCCCAGCTTCTGTATTTTATTCCTCATTCTCCATACCCTGCATTTGGGTTCCCCTTTTTTTCCCACCTCCTGTAAAAAACCCTTTCCCCTCCTATTTATTGTTACAGTTGTATACCTTTTTTACTTCCAAATCGGATTGAGTTTTTATTGGGCATTTGGCCTCAGGTGTACCTGACTTAAACCCAATACAGGCATATAGCACTGTAAGTAGGATTTGTTCCTGAAACAGCATTTCTCTTTTGCATTTTATAAATTAATATGCGTCATCCTCTTATAGGAACTAGGGGAACTGTACGATCAATGACAATATTTTGTCTACACGACTCCTCATAATGTGGGTCATTCTTTTCTACTATAACACTGCTGCCAATGGCAGCAGCAGGAAGCTGAAAATTCAGTTTAACGCATATTTTGTCATAGTGAATTTGAATAGCCTTTGTCGAGAGGAAGAATTACATTTCTGCCGGGCACTATGCACAAATCCATTACATAATTAAGCAACAATTAAAATGCTATTAAACTAAAATGTTATCCTGTTGTCTTTTCAATTATATTATCTTGGCACTTCATCTGTCTAATGTCATCAGTTAGCATACCAGACTCAGTGCCATTGAGGTTAATGTGCAACATGTTTATACTGTACATTAGTGTGTCATAACATATGTCAAACATGAAATCTCATCATAATAATGATAATGCACTCACAAAGGAATATACAAATAATAAAGAAAATACGGGAATTTACTCCTGTTTGAAAGATTGTCTTGGCTTTTCAGTTATGCGCTTGATGATTTCAAACATCCTCAAAGAACAAGGTAAATAGCTTGAAGTTTCTGTAGAGCTATCTCAAAATTATTCAGTGCTTACAAAGTTATCAGTTTGATTCAAATACTTTTAGAATTCAAGAGTATTGCAGATAAAATTCACTTTTTCTTTTTTCAGGCCCACTTACAACTGAGATAAAAGAACTCCGCTAAAAAGGCACACACAAATTTAAAGTCACTGTCACTTTTTCTATTTATGTACATGACACATTGAAAAATAACTTGCTGTCTTACAACAAGTAACAAAAATAAATTTACACATTTCTCCAACAGCTATCATCAATCAAAACATAGATTTGCAGTCAAAAGATTAACCTCTTGATACATTTGAATTTTTCCTCTTTTATTAAAATCTTTCAGTATGAAATGTACACCTCAGCATACTCCTTAGGAAAAAAACAAAAGTGTGAAAACCATCATACAGACTGCCTGCTGAAGTAATGTTTAAATATCTTAGATACAGTAACAATATTTAGCTAGTTAAAAGCTAAATTTATGCATTTATTTATATTTAAACTCTGTACATCATAGATATTCTTTGCTGCTAGTGAGCTCATGGAGGAAAACAATACCAAGTCAATCCAGTCACCTGAAAAGAGGAGTGTCATTTTATTTATCATACGGCGTTGTCTATAAGCAGCTCTGTTAATATTTTTTGACGAGGTTTTGTTGTTGTTGTGTGTTTTGTTTTGTTCTGGTCTGGTCTGTAATGAATGACTAGAAAGTCAATCTGTTTGGGAACAAAGACAAAGAACTGTGGTGGAGTGTCATGGTAGGCCTGAATGGGCCAAAATAGGCTTATACATGTCCTGGCTTGCCCAGACATGTTTTTCTGCTCTCCCTCCTTCTGCTATGTCAAGAAGCAACCATGGGAAAGAGGACAAACAACCTGGAGCCACTGAGTCTGGAGACCCTGGCTTGCACAGGCTTGTTTTGCTCCTGTTTACATCCTGTAGTCAACAAGATACATGCATCTGGCTTGTGCCTGCCTCATGCAAGGCTTATGTTTTTCCCAAATTTGGGTAAAGCAAGCCTATGGCTTTGCTTAATATAGTCAAGCTCCGCTAACTGCCATTCTGATTGGCTGTTCCATGTCCAAAGGCCCATTAGTCTTGGGCTACATTGATAAAAGAGATGAGCAGCTAACACAGCATGCTCTGCCCTTGCATTTGTGCCAGCTGCCGCCATTCCGCTCTCTTTCTGGTGGTGACTCTGCCATTGACCTCTGCAGCATTATGCTGTGCTAAGCTATAAATTAGCCCAGCTGCATAATAAGAAGCTCTGATGCTTTGGGCCTGAACTGCCTGCAAACTGCCTGACTCAAGTTTATCAGGCACCAAATACCTCCACACAATAGCCCTGAATAGGCAGTGTGACATTGTGCCAAGACTGCACATCGCGAGACATCCTGCCTACACCTGCCGTGATGATAAGCCCTGGAAGGGACACATGGATTGTCCAGAGAAATCAGGACTGGGTCAGAGATCATCTGCCCCCTTTCCCCAGAAGCCTGGGAGGTCTGGGAAGAATCAGAAGTCTCAGTGGCTGACAAGACATCAACAGAACGTCTGCAAGTATTTGGGTACTGTCTGAAGCTGTGGTTAGTCCCGGGGAACAAGGAGACTAGTATTTTGTAAATAAAAACTTAAAGCCTCTTATAATTCACCATTGACTTCTACCATAAGAAGAAAGAACCTTCCTGGAGTCCATCTAATGGGCAAGCAGTATATTGACCACAAGAACCTTCTTTCCAGTTCAATTGGGTTTAAATGTTTATATTTTTGCTAGTTATTCCTCAAACGTTCTAGATCCAGTGCTATCATATGTTAAATGTTTCCATGACCGTGCAAAGAATTGGTTATTATTAAAATTAGTGGTTGGGTGGCAAGACTTCTGAATACTGAAAAGTAATAAAAAATATTAATTTTGGGGGGGAAATCATAGAATCATGGAATGGTTTAGGTTGGAAGAGACCTCAAAGATCATCCAGTTCCAACACCCCGCCACAAGCAGGGACAACTCCCGCTAGATCATATCTCACATCAATTAATCACCCCTCTATTACAAGGAAATAAAACAATATCTGACTATAATCTTCCATGTAAATTAATCTTGAACAGAAAATTAGGTTGTGGGGGGTTTATGGTTTTTTTTTGTTTGTTTGTGTGTTGGGTTTTGTTTTTTTTTAATGATGAGAAAAGGGGTTGTGGTATAACATTAGATCATGCTTTTGAAATGGTAGTGGCAAAATTCTCACTGATTTATCTGGAAAAACAAGCAAACAAACAAAACCCCTAGCAAATAAACAAACAAACAAAAAAACCCCACCATGAAACACCCACAAATAAACCTACCCCAATACCTAAATGTGATATCTTAATTTTAGTTAATTCAACATTCTTATTGAATTTCCTAATAGTGTTTGACAGGTTTGCAGTTCCATTGTTACCCAAAGTAGCTATTTTCAATCTCAGAGATATAGATCCCTATGTCAAAATATTGCTATATTGCTTATTGTGAGTCTCTAGAATTAGTATTCATTAAAGAAGGAAATCAAACAGATATGCAGCTTTTGGATCACACTGTCTTTAAAATTACAAGTAACAAACTGCTAAACAATATTCAGGTAAGGTACAGTTATGAGGAACCCTTATCTCCATTCCCAAACGCTGAAGAAAGGAGCTTCCAGCTTTTGCCTTTCCTTTTCAGAGGTTTTACTTGAAGGGACAAGATTCTTCTTTACTAAATTTTTAAATTGGGAATTCAATCTAACTGTACAATCAATAAATACATGGGTTGATTTATCTCACAGGTTGATTTATCTCACAGGTTGATTTATCTCACTGAAGCAGGTATAAGAATTGCCTTGTTCAAGTTTCCTTACATTATCATCCACACAGACAAGACAAATTTGATGTCTATCTTTCATATAACAAAATTGGACAAATCCTACCCTTACTGTTCTCAGTATGGTGAACTTTCATCTAAGAAATTGATTATTTTAGAATTTGAAATCTACATCCTTGTTTAAAATTAATATCTTAACAAGCTCTCAATTTATTAGAAGGTGTTTACATATTTTCACTACCACTCCCACATAATACTTACTGACCCTTAGATTTTGCCAGTTTACTGATCACACTTTCACCTTGCTCTGCAAGTGGTTTTCCAGCTTGCTGTTCCCACATGTTTTTCAGCAGGCGTTCCTTTGTTGCCACATTTTTTCACATAGACATTTAATTTATTTTAAATCGTAATTTGCACTGAACATGTATTATTTAACAATCTGCAATAATTCTTAGTTCAGCCAATTTCAGATATTTTAGACTACATCACTCTGTATTTAGTTGTAGACTCTTTGCAGGTATTTACAGTGCGTTTCATTGTGATATATTGTCCCATCATCATGAGTCATAGGCATTCATCCTTTAGATGCATCTGGAGTAACTTATGTCGAAATAAAGCAAATAACATAAGATTCATCAACCTGAAAGATAATGAGAGGTTCAAATTAGAGATGCAAAGTAAAGATGGGAATAAAACTTGAGAGTTTCCTCTCCATCTTTTTTTTTTTTTTTGCATTTAAATTTTCCAGTTGTAAACCAAATCAGACATAGTAAAAGTAAAACATAACGTATTGTCACATTTTTGTTTGACACTGCAGATTGACACCAGAGAAAAATTTCATACCTCTAAAATGGGCAGAAATCTAGCTATAATTTTAAAAAATAAAATACTAGCTTTTGCTTCCTTTATTCCTTTAATGCCAAATGCCATAGTATACAAGAGATTTTTCTTCTTTTTTTTTTTTGAATATACATTTGGGAACAATTATATGACACTTATAGACAGCTACATCCTGCAATATCATTAAATTGTATTCTCGTCTAGATGTATTCTAATTGCAATTACACAAATAGGAAAAATCAAGGTCATATATTGCTGGTAAGAAAAAACTCAATGTTTAACATTTCATTGATGGAAAATATCTAGGAGCTTTCCATCAATAAAACAAAATGCTTTAATTATCTTTTTATAAAGTTCAGCATAAAAATTCAGTAATTAAACATACTTTAGGGAAAAAAAAATCATACGTATATCTGTAAACTATCCACTGGGAAAATAAATGTAATTTTTAAATACTTGATAGATTATTTGATATATCTATTAAATTAAATTAAAATCCTCAAATAAAGTCCTTTCTGAAGAAAGAAAATACATAATGATAGCTAATTATAATATGCTTATGAAAGCACATAAGCATATAAAAATATGCATTATACAAAATCAAAGGTTTTGTGAAATATCCATCTACTGCAATGGTGAATTAGACACAATTTAAATTGATTAGTATAATTTTATGATACTTAATTATATTACTGTAAAGTTTTTACACATTGCTTCATTTATTAACTTCCAGCCAACTGAGTCCTAGCCTGAGTTATTTCAAAGTGTGTGGGCATGGGTTAACTGCCGAGCCAACACATTATTTTTAATTGGCTTATCCAACATGAGGCAGAGGTTAAATTCTATTTGTTTGATTGCTAATTAATCCTGGAAGTTAAAAATGAAGCTGACTTGGCTGTTATATTTAATCATTTCTTCTGTAACAATGTGCTTTTTACATAGATGGCTTGTGGCCAAAATTGTCATTTTTCTATGGAATTTGGCATGGAGGAAGATTGAAAGAATGTTTTGGAATTTTGGCAATAATTTTTTTAAAAATTGGATTTAATATAACTGAGATAGCTACAAATACTGTTTTTGATGCTTTTAATAAGTCAGAAAATATTACAAATTAATGAGGTATTCAACTGTTCTGGTACACATGATCCTAGTATTCCTGACCCTTGTCCAAAATGCTATTAGAACAGCACGATGATATATTTAACGTGTGTCATTGTTATCCTATTAATTACAATTTTATTCTTAATTTCTGCTCTAAGCCTGAAAGCATCTGCTACACTTTAAATAAACAGATCGTGCCAGGAGAAAGAAAGAAAACCAAAGATGGTTCTAGTAAAACAGGTTCAGATAGCAATTCTGGCTGTGCACCCAGAAAATGTACCTATAACAATGCTGATAGTACTGCAGCTGTTTACAAAAATCAAGGACAAACTACTCAGGACTCAGAAAGCCCTATTTCTACAACTTCTCGTAGCAGTTTGAATTCTCAAACAGATAATTCTGACCCTAAGGCAGCAAAACCTAAAAATTCTCAAAATTCAGATCTGTTGCAAGGTCCATCTTCCATTAAAGTGGCCCCTGCCAAGATTAAACCAAAACTTGTGTCAAAACATGGTTAAAAGGAAGACTTAGGGAAAGATACCTCTGGTGCTCAGGAGGAGAAAGAGGAGAAACTTAGTCTTAAAGATTTGACCAGTTTACTGAGAGCTAAATATGAGGAAAATATAGGATTAGCTACCAAGACAGAAGATGGCTCTCAGGAGATTAGAAATGGTGTTAGGAGAGTTTTGTTTGGCCAGGCACCAACACACCAGCAGGAAGAGGAAAAGGATGACATACAGGGCACCAATGATCCCCCCAGAGAGGTCAGGGAAGATAGAAAGGAATATTCAGGGGAATCAGGAGAGCTAATCCTAAACTGGCTGGTGAGATGCCATATTATTGGTGCAAATGCCCTACAGGTAGGAGACAAGTCTGCAAAGCACCTAGGCCCACTTCCAAAGGAGAATGGAGTGGACAAACACCTGGCAACCAATCTTGGTGTGGTTAGTTGTGGACACATCTTTTGCTGGCTGTGTGTATGAGATATACCTCCCGAGATGACTTGCCATGGGTAGCTAGGAAATGCATTACAGTTGAGCAGGGAATTAAGCTTCTGAAGGAGTATGCTGTGAAGGAAGTGCTTTATGTAGATCGTGCCATACATGAGTCTGATAACATTCCTCTTGGGACAGGTCTCATGAAGAAAATTCTTAAGCTTGCTCCTTCATCCTATACTAACATTTTGGCTAGGAAGTTTCCATCAAAGGGTGAAAATGGAAGGCCACTCACTGTTGGTGAGTTAACTGACTTACTAAGGCTGATANAGGAGACAAGTCTGCAAAGCACCTAGGCCCACTTCCAAAGGAGAATGGAGTGGACAAACACCTGGCAACCAATCTTGGTGTGGTTAGTTGTGGACACATCTTTTGCTGGCTGTGTGTATGAGATATACCTCCCGAGATGACTTGCCATGGGTAGCTAGGAAATGCATTACAGTTGAGCAGGGAATTAAGCTTCTGAAGGAGTATGCTGTGAAGGAAGTGCTTTATGTAGATCGTGCCATACATGAGTCTGATAACATTCCTCTTGGGACAGGTCTCATGAAGAAAATTCTTAAGCTTGCTCCTTCATCCTATACTAACATTTTGGCTAGGAAGTTTCCATCAAAGGGTGAAAATGGAAGGCCACTCACTGTTGGTGAGTTAACTGACTTACTAAGGCTGATAGAGGACAGCTTGTCACATACCACCCTAGTGTGTGCCACACAAACTATGTCTACAGGGCTAAAGGATATAACTACAGAGTTAAAAGATATCTTTAAAGATGGCATGAAAGAACTGAAGGAGGAACTCAAAGCATCCATATCCAATCTGGCAAAGGATACCATTCCTTCCTCTTCTGAATGTGTGCATGTTTCAGCTATCAGGAACAGACACCCACCTCCTGCAAGGCAATTCTGGCCTAGGAGACAAATTCCACCTAGATATCAGCAATTACGTGCACCACTCTGAATAATCCCGCATGACCAATTTGGTGAGAACATGAACGAGTGGGATGGTCAGCCTACTTTGGCTCTTTCAAAGAGAGTCAGGGAACTGCAGAGTGGCAGAAACAGAGGCAGCAATGCCAGAAGAGTAGCTGTCACTTCTTCAGCTCCTCAGAGCAATTGCAATTATTCTAATAATTGTAATTCCTCTCACAACAACACCACCAATCACTGTGTACACCCTACATGCCATGTTCAGCATTAGGGGTGCCCTTCCTCTAGCCAGAGGAGGAAAGGGATAGTGGAGAAAACCAAATCTATTGGAATGTATTCGTTAGGTGGTCTGGCAGTTCAAAATTTCAGAAATATAAGGCTTTAGTTGATATAAGTGCTCAGTGTACTTTATTGCCATCAAATTGCAAAGAGACAGAGGCTATAACTATTTCTGGAATCACTGGTGGATCTCAAGAGTTAACTAAGTTGCAGGCTGAGATAAATTTAACTGTTAAGGAGTGGAAGAAGCATACTATTGTAACTGGTCCTGATGCGCCTTGCATTCTGGGAATTGACTTTTTGAGAGAAGGTTGTTTCAAAGATCCTAAGGGTCATAAATGGGCTTTTGGTATAGCATCAGTAGAATTGAGGATGGTAAATAGAAATTGTCCATTAGACCTGAACTTTCAAATGAATCTGCAGTTGTGGTACTGTCCTGGTAGGGCATAAATCCTGCCCAAATTAGTTCAAACTCCTGGCTCTCCTCCTTCTGTAACAAGGTCCAGGATTGGCAGGATTGAGCAAACAGTGAGGGTTTGAACGAAGAAAGCCTCATGCCACATGATCAAGTCAGGTGTCCTGTGCTGTCCCTCAAGGCGTTAGGGTTGACCCCTGGGTGCAGGGCTTTGAATCTATTGGCCAAAACAATGGATGCTACTGCCTATTGGTCTGATTCACCCTTCAAAATAGGTTATTTAAAGGAGGGTGACTTAGAGCCATTGCTCTCTCTCTTTTCCTGCTTCCTCCATTGGAACCGGACTTCTATTTGCACCTCTCTCACAGCAGCCACGTGTTTGCAGCGTGTGCTGCAGATAGCAGCCTACAGCAGCGGCAAGGCAAACCCTTTCTCCTCCTCCCTTTGGGACACACACTGTACCTATTCCGTCTGTGTTTTCTCCTGTTGTTGCATTCCCTGTTTTCCAAGTTCTGACTGTTTAGGCTGTTTAAACTGTTTAATTCAGTGTTTATGAATAATCTTTGTGCAACAACCTCTTAACGACTGAACATCCAAAGAATCTCAGGGAATTTCCTTGAAATCTCGATTATTAATAATAAAAACTTAATATACATAACCACTTATGTATATCACAACAAGAACACCATGGCATAGAGGACCTGAAACTGCCAATTGCTACTGACATTGTGCATCGCAGGCAGCACAGAACTAATCGTTCCTCTTTGTTGCCCATTCATTGTCAACTGGAAAGTCAGAAGGTCATCGAGAAAGCTCATTCACCTTTCAACAGTCCTACTTGGCCCATGCACAAGGCTAATGGTGACTGACACCTCACAGTGGACTTCCATGCTCTCAACAAGGTGACTCCACTCATGAGTGCAGCTGTACCAGACATGCTGGAACTCCAGTACGAGCTGGAGTTGAAGGAAGCCAAATGGAATGCAACAATAGACATTGCTAATGCTTTCTTCTCTATTCCCATAGCAAAGGAATGCAGACCTCAATTTGCATTCACCTGGAGAGGAATCCAGTATCAGTTCAATTGTCTGCCTCAGGGCTCAAAACACAGTTCAATGATCTCAGTGATCCACAGCACATTGGAGAAAGGTAAAGCTCCAGAATATATACAACTCATCGACGGCATCATTGTTTGGGGCCAAATTGAGGAAGTCTTTGAGAAAGGTAACAAAATAATTGAGATTCTGTTGCATGCAGGCTTTGCCATTAAGAGAGACAAGGTCAAAGGACGTTCCAGAGAAAATCAATTTCTGGGAGGTTAGTGGCAGGAAGGTCACTGTCACATTCCACAGGATGTGATAAACAAAGTCTACACCATGGCGTTCCCACAAATCAAAATGGACACGCTATCTTTCTTGGGTGCAATGGGATTTTGGAGACTACACATTGGATTCAGTCAAATTGTCAAGCCTCTGCATGATGTTATTTGCAAGAGAAACTATTTCAAGTGGGGACCTGAAAAACAAGCAGCCTTTGATCAGATAAAGCAAGAAGCAGCTCATGCTGTGGGCTTGGGACATGTGCAATCTGGTCTGGACATTAAAAACCTTCTAGATACATCTGGGAGTGACAATGGTCCAACTTGGAGTCTTTGGCAGGAAGCTCCAAATGAAACACATGGCCATCCACTTGATTTCTGGGCTCATACGTACAGAGATTGTTATACCCCAACAGAGAAAGAAATATTAGCAGCCTATGAAGGAGTGAAAGCAGCTTCTGAAGTGGTTGGAACTGAGTCACAATCGCTTTTAGCTCTTAGATTGCCACTTCTAAACTGGATGTTCAAAGGCAAAGGTTCATCACTGCATCATGCCACACATGCAACCTGGTCTAAATAGATGTCTTTGATAACCCAATGACCATGCATGGGTAATCTTGTTTGATCACCAACTGGCCAGAAGGCACAGGCTGTACAAAATGTCCAAAGAAGAAGCCAATTCATGATAAAGAAGCTCCTCCCTATGGTGATCTTTCTGATCAGGAAAAGAACTAAGTTTTGTTCACAGATGGTTCCTGTCGTCTTGTTTGGAACAAGCGAAGACAGAAGTCAGCAGTCTGGAGTCCTGACAGGACAGTAGCTGAAGTGAAAGATGGAGAAGGTGAATCCAGTCAATTCACTGTGGTAAAAGCAGTCTAACTTGCTCTTGATGTGGCTGAACGGGAAAATTGGCCTATCCTTTACCTCTACACCAAATCATGGATGGTAGCCAATGCTCTATAAGGTTGGCTAAAGGGCTGGAAAAAGAGTGGCTGGCAGAGGAAAGGAAAGCCTATTTGGTGTGCTGATCTATGGCAGGACATTGATGCACGACTGGAGAAAATTCCAGTGAAGATGCAGCACTTAGATGCACACATCCCTAAAAAGAAAGCTACTGAGGAACAGCAACATAACCATCAGGTAGATCAAGCTGCTAAGATTTCTCAAGTTGACAGAAACAGTGACAGTGACTTTGATCTTTATTGGAAACACCAAGGTGAACTGTTCTTAGTTTGGTGGGCCCATGATTCATCTGGACATCAAGGCAGGGATGCAACATACCAATGGGCGCATGATAGGTCAATTGACTTATCCATGGACGCTATCACCCAAGTCATACATGACTGTGACATCTGTGCTGTTATTAAGCAGGCTAAACAAATCAAGCCCTTATGGTATGGTGAGAGATGGTCAAAGTACAAGTATGGTGAAGCGTGGCAGATTGACTACATCACTTTACCTCATTCTCATTCTGGCAAGCAGTATGTGCTAATGATGGTAGAGGCAAGCACCAGATGGCTGGAAACCTATCCAGTTCCACATGCTACTTCACGTAACACCATTCTTGGTGTGGAGAGACAAATCATGTGGAGACATGGAACTCCAGAGAGAACTGAATCAGACAATGGCACTCATTTCAAGAAGAATCTTGTGAAAAACTAGGCCAAAGAGCATGGTGCTGCTTAGTGGATCTACCACATACCCTACTATGCACCAGCTTCAGGAAAGATTGTACGCTACAACAGTTTGCTAAAGACCACCCTAAAAGCCACGAGGGGAGAAACTTTTAAAAACTGGGACAAGCATTAAGCATATGCAAAATGGCTATTAAACTGTAAGGATTCTGTAAATGGAGCAGGATCTGCCCAATCAGATTTGGTGCAAACAGTGAATGGTGATAGAGTTCCTGTTGTACATGAAAATAATCTGTTAGGGAAAACTGTTTGGGTATTTTCTCCTTCAGGTGAAGGGAAACCTGTCTGAGGGGTGTTTTCCACTGAAGGTCCTGGTCATACATACTGGGTAATGCAGGAGAATGGTGAAATCCAGTGTATTCTACAGAGAAATCTAACCCTAGCTGAAAGAGTCTAAGTTCAGAATGTATAGTACGAGCTATAGGATTTTTCTGTTCTAAGTTTTGCCTGGTGTCCAACACAAGAGAGTCTACTGTACATAATGTCACCTGGGAGTCGCTGTTCTCATCTCATCTGTGAGGAGATGAACTGGTTCCTGGTTTTTGAACTTTTGAATCACCTGCATGCGAGGTACATCTGGAATGAAGTTTGAACTAAGTTTGTAATATTCATTGCTGTAAATATTGTTTTAGATTAGACAGATAATTCTCAGTAAACTCTGAGTGAAGTAGACAGAGGTGGATTGTTCTAGTTTGAGGCTAATTGGAGGATTTGAATGAGGTTATGGCCTGAGAAATGAAAACTCTGGTGATGCTACTTCACTCACAGCTTTACTGAGAAAGAAAAAAATGCTTCAAATTTGTAACCCAAACATAGATAAAACATTGGTGTTTGAGCTTTTTGAGCTGCTTGGTCTACTGTGGCTGTCGCCTGTCTCTACCTGCCTTCCTAGCTGGATTTGAATAATTTCACTAACTTCTTTCCTGCTACTAATCCCACTGGCTGATCTACATTTACTTATCTTCTGCATAAGACAGATGGTGAGATAAGATTGGGAAGGGGGGAAGGTGGTGGGGTGGTTAGAAACCTCTCTTAGGGACTTCGATCTCTGGGAGGGGTTTGGTGTTTCTGTATTATCATTTTTCGGTATACATCTGTAAATATCTGTTATATATTGTAAATATCTGCTTGTATATTGTGTAAAGCGGTAAATATAAAACTTTGTTTATTAACTTCCAGTCACTGAGTCCTAGCCTGGGTTATTTCAAAGTGTTTGAGGGGGTGGGTAACTGCCAAACCATCACATATGCTGATTATGAACTGAGAAGACACCACATTTTTGCACTGTGCTTTATGAACAAAACTGGTTTTTTAGCTTTGTTCTGGATCTGTGCTTTTTGGTCTGGCTTTCATGTTGACTTCAACATAGTATCATCTTATATGGTTGCCCATGGTGGTTGTGGTTGCTCCCTCCCTGTAGGTGTTCAAGGCCAGGTTGGATGAGGCCTTGACAACTTTTTCTAGTTGGAGGTGTCCTTGCCTATGGCGAGGGGTTGTTGTAACTGGATGATCTCTGAGGTCCTTTCCAACCTAAACCATTCTATGATTCCAAGTTTCATATAAGAGCTGAAATATTTGATAAAAATTGGTGTTTATTTTTAAAGACATCAAAGGTAATTGTACAGAAGAATACATGCCTGTTTATTGTAAGTTTGTCCACTGATATCCAAAATAGCCATCTTTGAAACTCCTATTTACTGGCACTTAATCCTGAAGGAATCCTTTTTCCCACTGCAGTGGGTTTGGTGCCTTCTCTAGGCATGTCAAAGAGTATTTCAATTCAGCATTTGATAGTGCTTTTTGGACCACATTTACCTGGTGCCAAACTTTCTCAGTAACTGCAGATTTTTTAATTTTTCTATGTTGTCTGAATATCCAGTGTAGGTCTAAGCTGTTTGAAAGATATAACCAAAGTATATTGAGTGGCAGTATCACTATTTTTTTAGTTAAAAAAAAAAATTAATTAGTGTAGTGGTTTAGGACTACCAGACTAGCTCAGATGGTTTGGAAGTAAGATTAAGCTATATTTACAGCAAAGCAAAATTTATACACATATATACAATATATATATTTACAAGTATTTACAAGTGTTTACAAATAAGTACAAATTAGCAATAATACAGAAATCCAAACTCCCACATTGTTTTCTTTTTCACAACCAATTATCTAATTTCTCTCATTAAAATATTCCAGTTTGTCTCAAACCAGTACAATTAGCTGAAACACAACTGAAGATTTTTAAATATTGCTTTAAAATAATTCTTCTGCTTAATATGTTCTGCTTCAAAAGAAAATGTAAAGTTTAAATACTGTGTATCACTACTTTGGAAAAAGCAATAGTGAGAAACACACAAAGCTACTGAAGCAGAAACTGAACCACAGATGTCTCCTCTTCTGAATGACAGCTAGAAAGTCATACAGATGCATATTCTCTGCTTTCTTTCTCTCCTTGGTTCAATAACCTTTGATTATTGCATGATAAATGGAATGGTTTCAAAAGAAAGGAGTGAGCTTGTGTTTGATCTGTGTGTGTCCCTCAGGCAGAGAAAGACATTTTAACTGTATTTCACATGAGTATTCCACTAGACAGTAAGTGATAAAAGCTGGAACAGAGAGATACTTTCTAAACTAAAGGAATTCTGAAATATTATAAAATATTATTTAAGTAATTGAAAGACAAAAAAGTTGCAATTGTCATGGTTTTGGAAGGGTTTGAGAGGTCCCATAGCCAGAAAGTACTTCTACAGGAGATACGCAGTTAGATGCTGTTAGGGAGACGGTCATACATATATTCTCACTTTAAGTGCAGCTCCTTCTTCTCATCAAAACTCCTCAAAAACATAATGACAGCTTTACAATTAAATATTACTATTTTAGAGTCCTAATGTAACCCAAGCTGGAAAAGGTAATAAAAACATTGAATTATTCTCCAAGAATGACAATGTAACATCAAAATAAATTTAGAATAATATTTACACTGCTCATGATTAGTATGGGGACATTAAATATTGAATTGGAACAAGAAAATTAAAGTGCTCCCTAGAACTCTGCAGTACTAGATAATGTGCAAGATAGAGATTTATAATGAAGGAAAGAGGCATTATGTGCATTCCTAGGAGCTGACATTGGATTATATCAAGGTAAGAAAATGTTACATAAATAGTAATGATATGAATGAGCAGGAGAAATTTGAATGAGTATTTGACTATCCTTACTACGGAGGCAAGACTCAGGAGTACAAGAGCTACCATCTAAAAATTTTGAATTAAATGTTATGTTGGAGTTTTTTCAGCAATAGTCACCATGGTAACCTCTGAGAAATAATCTCATGTTAGGCGTGACTGAATGGAGACCATCAGGTTTCTTGCAGAGCACCACCTCCATTCTCTAGCATCTTGCATTTTGGTACCATTGCTTTTGGGGGACCTGTGGGGTCCTTATGTTAAATCTGTAGGTTCTCCTGCCTTTACTAACACAGATTTCCTCACTAGCCTTTTTTTTTTTTTTTTTTTTGGTTCTACAGGCCTTTAAAGAAGGGTGTCACTCTGAGGCAACTCACACTTCCATTTCTCAGACCTGCTGACACTTCTATCCTTGTGGCTCTGGAAGATGAAGGTAAAGTGGGACACTTTTTTGTTCATATTTCAGATCACTCTGTTTCCTGAAGCAGAAGAACAGGAAAAGATTCAGGCATGATTTCTGACATTAAATCAGTGAATAACTGGTGTCTCAAACAAGAATAAAACTATTAACTAAAAAGCCATCAGACAGAACTCATCAGTTAAAGAAAGCACCTTGTTTCTTGTTGGGCTGGAAAGCTCCTCTTCAAAAGCTGATGAGTTTTGTCTTTCACCAACAACACAGTCCGTGCAGTGCTGCAAAAATAACTTCCCATAAGTCATAAGAAAGTCATAAGAAAAAAAATCTCTTGATAACCACAGAACCAGGAGGGAACAGCTTATACTTCTCCAATAAAAGAACATAAAAGGCAACAGACCCCAAGAATACACAGATAAGAAATGAGAAAGAAACAAAAACTAAAAATATTTTTGTTGAACCTGTCTAAGAAAGTATTTGGTTTAGTTGAGATAGAGGTAATTTTCTTCATAGTACCTGGTAGGGGGCTACATTTTTAATTTGCTCTGGAAACAGTTTTGTAACAGAGGAATGTGCTTATTATTGCTGAGCAGTACTGACACAGAATAAAGGCTTTTTCTGCTCCTGACTCCACCCTACAGCAAGTAGGCTGTGAGTGTGCAGGAAACAGGAAAAGGAACATAGATGGAACAGCAGCCTCCAACTGACCAAATAGATATTCCATAACGTATGACATAATACTCAACATATAAAGCTGGAGAGGAGGAGAAAAAAGTGGGGAGGGCCTGGGAGGGTGCTTGGAGTTACATAATTTGTCTTCCCAAGAAACCATTACTTGTGATGGAGCCTTGCTTTACCAGGGATGACTGAGCACCTTCCTGCCAATGGGAAGTGATAAATTAATTTCATGTTCTGCTTTGTTTTCATGTGCAGCTTTTGTTTTACCTGTCAAACTTTTGTATGTAAACTTTCCTGGTTTTGACATTTTAATTCTTTCTCCATCTTATGGGAGGAGTGTGACTGAGCAGCTGTGTAGGGCTTAGATGCTGGATGGTGTAAAACCTAACATCAATAGACATAGAATTTAATTAACAAAAGAAAAATCTATAAAATCTTCTGAAGTTGATATGAGATTATATACTCAAAATATATATTTAGAATATTTTTTATCTGAAATGATTGATCAATGATTGCATTGAGGTTAATGATGGTGATAATAGAGTTGAGTGTTTATGGGAAGAGTAAACAAGGCAGATATCCTGGTGGGAGTCTGCTATAGACCTCCCAGACCTGATGAAGAGAATGAAAAAAATATTATTTAGGCGTCATCACTGGCCCTTGTTCTTGCAAAGGGCTTCAGCTTCCCTGATGTCTTCTGGAAATAAAACACAACAGAGCAGGAGCAGAGAAAAGGAGGATCTGGGGAACTACAGACCTGTCAGTTTGACCTTGGTGCCAAGGAAGGTTATGGAGCAGGTCATCCTGAGGGTAATTATGTAGTATGTGCAAGGCAAACACGAGATCAGGCCCAGTCAGGTGGGTTCCTGAAGGCAAGTTCCTTCTACAACAAGGTGACCCACTTTGAGGATGAAGGAAAGGCTGTGAAAGTTGTTTATCTGGATGTTTCTAAAGCCTGTGGCACCATTTCCCACAGCATACGCCTAGAGAAACTCTCTGCTTATGGATTGAATGGGTGGATTTTTCACCAAGGTTAGGAATGGATGGACAGGCTCAAAGAGTGATGGTAAATGGAGTGAAACCCAGTTGTTGGCCAGTCACTAGAGCTGTTCTCCAAGGCTCAGTATTGGAGTCAGTTTTCTTTAATATCTTAGGAATGATGTGTGCAAGGTAATTGAGTGCTTGAGGGTAGGAAGGCTCTGAAAAGGGATCTGGACAAACTGGATCCATGGGCCAAGATCAACTGCACAAAGCCAAGTGACAGGTCCTGTATTTGGATCACACCAACCCATCAAATCCTTATCTCTCAAAACTGGTGAGTAGGATGTTGTGGGGGATCTTGTGGAAGTCCACATAGATGACATGCATAGATTACCTCTTGTCCACTGCGGTAGTCATAAAAGGACATTAGGCTCGTCAAGCAGGTTTTGTTCTTCATTAAGCCATGTTGACTCTCTCTGACCACATCCCTGCCCCTCCATGTGCCTAATCTGAAAACATAAAAGTGAAAAGAAACTATAAATCTGCATTCCAATGAGCTCTTGGTAAATGAATGTCCATTAACTGCCATGCATCTCTTTCTATGAACTAATTAAATCAACCCCATAGATCTTATAAAAGTAATGCAACATGAATGTTTTCAATATACATAGTTTTTAATAATACCATGACTTCAAACACTCTGTATCTCTTTCCTAGTCTTAAATAATTGATGAGATGATCTTTCAAAAATGTAGTTTCCCTTGACAACTATTATTCTTTAATTTGATACCCTGCATGCAAATCTAAATTTTCAAATTAGAGATTTGGTTATACTCATGAAATAAAGTATGCATGATTGATACATCTAATATCCTCACTTTGTACTACATTGTATTATAGTTACTTTTCAATTCCATCATTAATTAAAAGTAAGACAATAAACCAGTCAGCGAAGAGGCAACAAACCAGAGTATCATCTTGAATATCTAACTAGAGTGACAGTGAAAATTAAAAGTATAGTATAATTTTGGCATATAAGAGTTTAGTTCAGAACACCCCAAGTTATTTGCCTCATGTTTTCAAACTGAATTTTGGGTGTATGGGAGGTGGAAATTAGGAAGGATGAGAAAAGCTGGCCTTAATGACATTTTAATATAAGACATTCTCTTTTGTCAGAATCACTGCTTATTTGATGATAAACAAATTTTGATTCCCAAATAAATACAAAAAAGAATATCTACTTATAAGGTTCATTCTGTTTCACAGGATCAGGTCCTAAATGAGCTTTTCAATTCATTGGTTTCACATCAATGCATTTTTCCATTCAGCATTTATTGAGAACACTTACTCACATGACAAATGGTTGCACCATAGGATATCATGCATCTATGGTAAATAGCAAATAGATCGTTCAATTACTTTGTACCAGCAGAGACAACAAAATATAGTAGGTATTAAGTAAGCTGTTTGTTGCACTTGCTTAGCTGAAGTGAGGGCTTCAACAGCATTCTAATCTGTTAACCTTTCTTGTGGCTCTGTTGCTTCCACAAATGTTCTGTTTCTGAAAAAATTGACATGGACATGATAAATGAGATATAATTGTGGATGTTGATTATATGACTGGCTATTTGCCTATCCTGTCATGCTAATAGATGCCTAGTGGCATAAATAAAGACGATTCCCATAAGTGAGTGGCAAACATTGTTAATAGTAAAGTGTATCACCCAAGATGCTCTCAACCCTTGCAGAACACATGTGATTAAGAGCTGAGTGTGAGAAACACTATATAAGCTTTTAAGGAATTCAAGACTTTCAAGGCAATTTCAAGTGTCCAAATATAGATGTCTTTCTTCATTGCTACAGTCAAATTATACTGACATAAAACCAGCAAAATTATAGTTAAATGATGTGAAACTTGACAGTAGCAAAGATGGGGGGTTTTTTTGTTTGTTTGTTGTTTTTTTTTTTAACTCAAGCCTATCATTGTCTACATTGCTGCAATATCTTCCTTGGATTGTAATAAGCAGTAATGAGACATCTGATTAGTAGGACAAGGGAAGATTAATTATTTTCTGACACTGTAAGCATTCTTTCTACATCAGACCATAATCCAAAAAGCAGTTAATCATGTAATTTCAAATGAATCACCTGGTATCCTATATTTTATTAATTTTGGCTTTTAAACCTACAGATGTATGTGCCCTAACCTCCTTTGGTGCTTTTTAACAAACCATTTTGCTAATTTCTTTGGGCAGCAGAGAGTGTAGAAGCTTCCACTGTTTCTTTTTCTAAAACCAAAAACTTTCTGAAACAATCTTCATGGGCTGCCAACCAATTTATATCCAGGTGCATATTAAATATAAACATCAAGATAAATATGCAGGAAAAAATATACATAATAGTGATAGATTTTCCCTGCAGAAATTGTCCTTTGTCTAGCCAGAAAAAAACAGCTAAGATCTAATTTTTGAAAAATGAACCATATTGTGCATTATTTAATAGCATAAATAAATCACAAAAAACAACAACTTTGAAGTGTTCCTCATAAAATCACATACTCTTTAGTACTGTCTATGAACCAGTTCTTATCATAGAGACACAGTAAATTATGTAAGCGTGTCAGTGTTGATCACTGAGAATTCATGAATGTGGGGCAGGAAAGCAGCTCATGAAAATCATGGAAGAAGCAAGATTTCATAATGAAATTTCTAAGGAAGGTCTAAGAAAGGTGTAGAGCAAGATGTAGAGCAGTGTATTTAATAGTAACAATTCCTCTAAACATACGTACGCATGCACATTGCTATCTTTTTGAAAGTTAAGCTAGAGCAAGAAGACTTATTTATTCATGTGTAGAACAACAACAACAAAAAAAGAATAATACCTGAGAAATACATATTAAAAATATTTTTAATTTTCCTTATATGTAACCTGCATCAGCAGCCTACAATGGCTATTCCCTTTGATTTCTTTCTTTCTTTCCCCTTTTATCATCAGTAAAGTACCCAGTAAGTTAGTACTGGACTGTCCATGAAATATCAGGAGAGGCAAATAACTTTAAATTTCCCATTATCCATTTAGTATCAGTAATTTAAAAGTTGGTATTATCAGTTGTTTATGTAACTTATTGAGTAATAAATGTGTATTATGTGTATTAACTAAAACTGGAAGAGGTAAAGGGAAGGAGCACTAAAGGAAGAAAGTATGAGCTCAGGAAGAGAATAGAAAAGAAGAGAAAAGAAATAAAGTGAGGATAGGATAGCAGTTTGTAGTTCAACTGTCCTTTTTCAAACTGTTTATTAGTACAGGTACTCTTTGAAGACAGTTCAGTCTTCTGTGTCTTTTCTCTGCTGGTAGGCAGATGATAGATTTGTCACTGTGCCCTCACACCAGCTGCATCCAGCTGGTTCTTTTTCCAAATGACCTCCTAGCTGTGCCTATTTGCTGTGTATTCCTAGTCCCTTGATGTTCCATTTATTCACTCCTGTCATCTTTTCCTAATGTAAAGCTTGTGCTTTCCTGGCAGGGTACTTCAGCATACAAAAAAAATCTCTTTCTCTAAATCATGACCAGCTGTATTTGTACTACCAATAACCTTGCAGATGCAGTAAACCCATTGCATGTATTATTCTCATTTTTTAAAAAAATTATGTGTGATTTGAACATCATGATTAAGTATGAAATTTTCTTAATAATATTTATAGCCAACGTAGTCAATGGTTTGGTGAAATTAAATATTTCATTGGCACTCATCACAAAATTCATATAGGTAGCAGAGACAATGCAATCCCCTACAGAAGTCCTTACTATACAGAGGACAATAAATTGCTATAGACCAGCTCAGACAGGCTTTGTCTTATGCTCTTTTGTGCAAACGTCAGATCAGAATTTTAGGATGCAGAATTTCAGACCATACCATTTGAAAACTGTTTTTTTAGTTAAAAAATGGCACAGAGTTTCAGTCTGCCATTTTATCTCTAAAATGATTGCACTATAAAGTAGGGATAAATATAAATTCCATGTCCAAGTGGAGGCCAGTGACAAGAGGAATCCCTCAGGGATCAGTCCTGGGATCAGTCTTGTTCATCATCTTTGTCGGTGACATGGACAGAGGCATTGAGTGCAGCCTCAGCAAGTTTGCTGACAACACCAAGCTTTGTGGTGCAGCAGACATGCTGGAGGGAAGAGATGCCATCCAGACAGACCCGAACAGGCTGGAGTGGTGGGTACAAGCCAACCTCATGAGGTTCAACAAGGCCAAGTGCAAGGTCCTGCATCTGAGTCGAGGCAATCCCAAGCACAAATACAGGCTGGCCAGTGACTGTCTGGAGAGTAGCCCTGCAGAGAGGGACTTAGGGGTGCTGGTAGACGAGAAGCTCAACATGAGTCAGCAGTGTGCACTTGCAGGCCAGAAAGCCAACCAGATCCTGGGCTGCATCAGAAGTGTGGCCACCAGGGGAAGGGAGGTGATTCTCCCCCTTTACTCAGCTCTGGTGAGACCCACCTGAAGTACTGCATCCAGTTCTGGAGCCCCTATTACAAGATGGATGTGGACATGCTGGAACGTGTCCAGAGAAGGGCCACGAGGATGATCAGGGGGCTGGAGCACCTGTCTTACAAGGACATACTGAAAGAGTTGGGGCAGTTCAGTTTGGAGAAGATTAGGCTCTGAGGTGACCTTATTGTGGTCTTCCAGTATCTGAAGGAGGCCTACAAAAAAGCTGGGGAGGGACTTTTTAGGTTATCAGGTAGAGACAGGAGTAGGGGGAATGGAGCAAAGCTGGAGGTGGGGAGATTGAGACTGGATGTGAGGAGGAAGCTCTTCACAATGAAAGTGGTGAGGTCCTGGAATTGGTGGCCCAGGGATGTGGTTGGGGCCCCATCCCTGGAGATGTTTAAGGCCAGGCTGGATGAGGTTCTGGGCAGCCTGATCTAGTGTAGGGTGTCCCTGCCCATGGCAGTGGGGTTGGAACTAGATGATCCTTGTGATCCCTTACAACCCTGACTGATTTTATGATAAATTCACAATAACTTAGTAGAAAATGCTAATCTGTGGATACATCTGTACAGAAAGAAAAAAAAACACATTAAATTAAAATCTTAATATGAAATATTTTTTTCATATATTTAGAGAGCTCTAATTAAACTGAAAAGTACCACAGAGTAAGCAGGATTAAATGATAGATGTAAAGTTTTGAGCCAAAAGAAATGTTTAATTAAAAAATGCCCACTACCATAAGGTAGTCAACAGACAGTAGTGCTACAGAGCAGTTTAGATTATGGCCAACAACAATAAACATTTTTGTACTGCTATTCTAACCTAAAATAGGGAATCATAAGTACGTAAAATAGATTATTTCTACTACTAGCATCCTGCTACCAAAAAATAACAAAACCAACCAACCAAACCCCAAATTAACAAACAAAAAACCTCTGAAACAAACACAAAAACCCAAAACCCTAGGAAAAAACCCAACATCCTACCAGAAGGAAAATACTGGATTCTACTTAATTTCAGTGGGTTTTTGAGAAAAAAAAAAAAAATTTGATCTATATTTTTCCTTCAGCTGTGGCAAAATTTTTTTTAAGATTTAATTTAGAAAAAAATCCAGCTCATTTCCAAGTTATCATAAACACTGTAAAGACAGAATATAGCTTTAATTCCCTGTCTACATTCCTGAAAAGATTTTTGGGAATTGTTCTCTGTTCATGAGGCCAAGTTGCAGGAGATGAACACATCCATGTCAAGTAGTAGATCAGTTCTTGGCTGGACCCTTTAGGAACTCCTGTTTTTTTATGGATTGAGCATGACTTTGCATGTTGTGTTTGATTAAAATAATCTGAAGTATATTATACTATATTATATTATATTATATTATACCATATTATATTATATTATATTATATTATATTATATTATATTATATTATATTATATTATATTATATTATATTATATTATATTATATTATATTATATTATATTATATTATATTATATTATATTATATTATATTATATTATATTATATTATATTANTTTTATGTTCTTAAGCATAGCAAAGGACATATGGAAGTGTTTGAAGGAACAAAGTTTGATCGCAAACTAGATATTTTTCTTTAAGTTTACTCTGTTGTCATGTCATATTCAAGGTTGCATGGACTTAATTATTGAACGATGAATGTTCCTCTGAGTTACGTTTCATTTTCCATGCAATTAATCTGCTATTTCAGAGCACATATGATGTTAAACCCTACTTGAAGCATTCGAGATACTGTATTCAGTATTTTATTTTCCTGCCAGTTCCTTCAAAGTATACACAGTGTCCTAAACCACTGAGAATCTATCAAATAATTTGTCATTGGTTTACAATCAAATCACTTTAACATTGTATCACTTTGTTGTAAAGAGAATAGTCAGTTCTTTCCAATAACTTGTGATCACTTCTGCGGAAAGCAACAGAAAAACAATAATATTTGACTCATTGTCTCCTCTTTCACTGATTTTTACAAAAGACAAAGTTCAATGTTTTTCCAGTACATCTTACTTGACTCTCATTTCTTGTAGGAAATTTTTAAAAATTGCTTTATATTTCAATATTGTTTACACCCAGATTCCTGTGCAGAAACAATCTAAATAGGCTTTTCATAACTGTCACAGTGGACATTTCCATTTGGTGATGTTGCAAAAAAGGATAGCATGTATATGAACATACAAGTGACCACAGTAGTTAGCCAATTTTTTACCTCAGGTGCATCCAGAAACCTTTGACTCTATTGTCTTTGTTTTGCCATTTTGTGTGGAATTGCCACTGCAGACCTGTGGCAACCACTATACTTATTTAGTGATACTAGATGTTTTTGGTGATGAAGTGATGAAAAGCAGAAAAATAATCAAGTAAGAAAAATAGGAGATGAATAGTGATGTTGCTCATGCAGACTTGAGTATTGTGGCTTCTCTTTAAGCCAGTATTGCTTCTACACACTTGCTATTATTGTAATTTTGCACATTTTTAGTAAAGAAGATATCTCATATTGATTAAACTATTCAACAAGTGCTGTAGAGACCTTGCTCCAACTTCAGAAATATATATATATATATACACATGTATATGTGTGTGTATATATATATATATACACACACACACACACCCTTTACAACACCATTGAATAACACTAATAATTCTAGGATAAATTGAGTATCCATTAAAGATTCATGGAAAGAAGAGAAAATCATGAACCAAAAAATGTTAGCTAATGGTTTACAAGATTTTAGTGGAGTCTAAAGGTCAGCATATGTACTGAGTGAATGATGTTGCTCATTGCCTACAGGTCCACTGTTAAGTAAGTTTTCAAATTAAAAAATGAAAACAAAAAACATATTTCTAATTTATATTATAATTTTTTGGTAAGTTTTCTGTTTTGCTGACGCTTCTTTTTTGATGAGACTTTAGCAATAGTTTTTGTTCTGATGAAATCATTATATTTTCTGTAAGCATCTTTCCATAAGAATGTTACAGCCTTTGAGATTTAAAGACCTACTCTGGAGACAAACTTACCTGTGGTTTTGCTTTTCCAGTCCTTCCTTCCCATTCTTTTAGAAAAGTATATTTTTAATAAATTTAATTGAAATTTTTACAAGTCTTGCACATTCTTTGAGACCACAAGGAGTATTGTATTGATCAGAACTACATATATAGTAGTATAACCTGTGGCAGTGTAAGTTCATCCTTGGTGCACTATTGGTTTTACCTTTGGGAGGCCTCATGGCACTGATTCAGCTATCATCTGTTAATTTCTTAAAGAAGATATCAATGAGACAGTTTTCTACAGATCTCATTTTTCTTCCATGTTTGGCAAACAGAAAATAATTTTCTTTTAAAAAGGTACACAAAAAGAGTAATTTAAATTTTTCCTCCAATGGTGAATATGAATGTTTCAAAAGCCACAAAGGAAAGCACAAAATTTGAAATTATTTTTTCTTTAATAGCCCATTTCATAATTTTTTTTTTTTATATTTTGATTTAGTTTGCATTTTAGGCTAATTTTGGTTCAGTTACACCTAAGTTAGAATTAGGTAAAGAAAGTTTCAAAAAAAATAATAGGAGCTGTCATTTTCCTGATACAAACAATAAGAAAAGCTGTCACAGGACTGGGCTAATCAAACACAGTATCCCGTGGGACGAGGAGGTCTTAGCGCCCTCCTCACCGGTTCTTCGGGTTTCGGTCGGCAGAAAAGACACAGATATCGCTTAAACGTCAGGTATAAACGTTTAACAACCAGGACAGGGGAAAACAGAGAGCTTACATGCAAGACAAATCCCGATCGCGCCTATGAACATCCGCGGGAGCGCGAGGTAAAGGGGGGAAACATGCTGCTTCCCGAACCGAGGGGGAAGACCGCGGAAGGAGGGAGACCGATTTAAGGAAAATAAAAGAGGGATTAGAAAGAGGGAGAGAAACCGGGAAAGAGAGAGAGAGGGGTCAGCCTTGCCGCGTGTAGTAAAGCTGCCGTGCCTCGCTGCCCGTTGCTGCGCACGTGGCTGGGGCTTCTCCCAGCTGCTGCGTGGGTGGCGGTGGACGAGGAGAGCGGGAAGAGCGAGGAAAATGGCTGCTGACCCGTTTAAGTACCCTGCAGGGCGTAGGAAGCTGTCCATCAGGCGTCCAACATTTCCTGACCGGCCAATTGATTCAAGGTTCGACGTATATGGGCATCTCGAGATTCCCCCCCTGGGTCCCGGGGCCACCTGGGATTCCCCACCCTTCCCCCCTACCAAACCTTTTAACAGTAGAGGGAGGAGAGAGCCCAGGAATTAGATTAATCCTAGGATGCTCCGTCATTCTATGCCGGGACAAAAGCACTTAGAACATTCCATCTTAATAAGTAGAAAGCACCTACTAACAAGTAATTATCATTATTAAATGCTTCAAAGAGTATTTATTTCAGACAGAACAAGCACACTCATATGCATTATGCTTTTTTTTTGTGTATTCAAGAAAGACAAGATTTTTGTTAATTACAAAAAGAATGGAATGTAGTCAAGTTTTACAAAAAAGTCAACAGAAGAAAAAGTTTGGAGAACAAGTTAATGTTGAACTGCAACAGTCTGCAGAGGATTCCTCGCTTTTATCAGTGATTCCTGTAGGGCAGAGCAAGACAGAAGCAAGACGGTATTGTGCTAGGAAGAATCAGCTAAATGCACTGCTTGAGACACAGTAGTCATAACAGTCCTATTGTTTTCAATCAAATCCATTATTAATGTAGAAAGAGATTTGCACATGAAGTTTCTCTTTCTTCTAAAACACCACAAATCTCTCAGTATCATAACTGGGTTAGGTAAGATTTTAATCATTTAACCCTCTCATTTTATTACATTCTTCTACATAAAAGGCTCCGGTGCAACTGCATCTCTCCTTGAGAAACTACTGAGACAGGTGAGTAGTGAGTGGGTAAAATCAGCATGGCTTCATGAAGGGCAGATCCTGCCTAACAAGCCTGGTGGCCTTCTATGAAAAGGTCACAACATTAATAGATGAGGGGCGAGCAACTGATGTCATTTACCTGGACATGAGCAAAGCCTTTGACACTGTCCCACACCACATCCTGGTCTCCAAGCTGGTGAAACATGGGTTTGATGGGTGGACCACCAGATAGATAAAGAACTGGCTTGATGGCCGCACCTAAAGAGTGGCTGTCAATGGCTCCATGTCCAAGTGTAGGCCAGTGACAAGTGGAATCACTCAGAGATCAGTCCTGGAACGAGTCTGGTTCAACATCTTTATCGGTGACATGGACAGAGGCATTGAGTGCAGCCTCAGCAAGTTTGCTGACAACACCATGCTTTGTGGTGCAGCAGACACACTGGAGGGAAGAGATGCCATCCAGACAGACCCGAACAGGCTGGAGTGGTGGGTACAAGCCAACCTCATGAGGTTCAACAAGGCCAAGTGCAAGGTCCTGCATCTGAGTCGAGGCAATCCCAAGCACAAATACAGGCTGGAGAGCAGCCCTGTGGAGAGAGACTTAGGGGTGCTGGTGGACAAGAAGCTCAACATGAGTCAGCAGTGTGCACTTGCAGGCCAGAAAGCCAACCAGATCCTGGGCTGCATCAGGAACAGTCTGGACAGCATGTCAAGGGAGGTGATTCTCCCCCTCTACTCTGGTAAGACCCCACCTGGAGTACTGCATCCAGTTCTGGAGCCCCTATTACAAGATGGATGTGGACATGCTGGAACGTGTCCAGAGAAGGGCCACGAGGATGATCAGAGGGCTGGAGCACCTGTCTTACAAGGACATACTGAAAGAGTTGAGGCAGTTCAGTTTGGAGAAGAGGAGGCTCTGAGGTGACCTTATTGTGGTCTTCCAGTATCTGAAGCGGGCCTACAAAAAAGCTGGGGAGGGACTTTTTAGGTTATCAGGTAGAGACAGGAGTAGGGGGAATGGAGCAAAGCTGGAGGTGGGGAGATTGAGACTGGATGTGAGGAGGAAGCTCTTCACAATGAAAATGGTGAGGTCCTGGAATTGGTGGCCCAGGGATGTGGTTGGGGCCCCATCCCTGGAGATGTTTAAGGCCAGGCTGGATGAGGTTCTGGGCAGCCTGATCTAGTGTAGGGTGTCCCTGCCCATGGCAGTGGGGTTGGAACTAGATGATCCTTGTGATCCCTTACAACCCTGACTGATTTTATGATTCTATGAAATGTCTGTAAATGTTCCCAGAAAACTACAAGTTATATTTCTCATTAATTCTGAGTTCCTCTAAGTGAATATACCTTAATATGAACATGATGAAGCTGATATATTTTCTATCAATATATTTTTATTCCTCAATTTTGCCAAGTTTTGAAGAAAAATGAAAAAGTGATTCTCCTATGATATGCAGAATTTCAAGGACTGTTTCTTGTGAAAAAGAAATTTTCAAAAATTTGAGAAAGATCAGTGCAACTGCCAATGCCTTCAGTAACATTTACAAACTATTTAAGAACCTACATCTACACTCTTCAGTGCTATGCAAACATACTGTGCCAGAAAACTTACCAAAAATCAGATTATAAAATACTTTTTGAATGTGAAAAAATTATTTTTCTTTCTTCATGTAACGTGAATAAATTGCATGTCAGCCTTTTCTTACTATATATATATATATACAATTAAGTGCATGATAGCAGTTACTCCACATATACATTACCCTATCTTGTGAAGTATTTATTCTGAATTTTACATAATAACTGAAATACATTCAAATTTATCTTCATAAAGCAGCACTGAGAATTACACAAAAACGAACTCTAAAGAGTTTATTGGCTGAAATATAATTAACTTGATTACTAAGGGCTGATTAAGGGCTGTGTAGTGGGTTTGCAGTGACTTGCCCCCCCACCTTTTGAAACCCCGGCTAAAACTCAGAAAAACACACTGGAAGTTAATAAATGAAGCTTTATATTTACAGCAATGCAAATATACAAGCAAATATTTACAAGATATAACAGATATTTACAGAAATATACAGTAAAATAGAAATACAGACACCACACCCCTCCTGGAGACCAAAATCCCCAGGAGAGGGAAACCAAACCCCCCTGCACCACCTCTCCCTCCTCCCCCCAGCTTTATCTCACCACTTGATGATGCTGCAGATAAGCTGAAGATCGGTCAGAAAGATTAGTGGCAGGAAGGAATGAATGGTTTTAGTGATTTTACTCTGAATTAGTTCAAAGGCAGAGAGACAAAGGAAAGAAGCTGCTGAAGCCTGCACGGACCCAGAGCCGACTGACTGCGCAAGCACACTGGCTTATCTGGATGTTTTGGGAACATTCTCAAAACAACCTTCTTTCTTCTCTCTCAGTCAAACTGGGTGAAGTGGCACAGTGTTTAATTTCTCACTCAAATTCTCCAATTAGCTCAAACCAACACAGGCTGATACTGCAAAGAATATAAATATGAGCTAGTTCCTCATGGCTATATATAACAAGATTTGTTGAAGTTCAGAAGTTGCACAGTGTCATGGAAGATACATATCCTGGGCTTGCCAGTTCTTGGAGATACCCATTTTGAGGGTATCTGAGACTTGCCCAGACTTGTTCTTCCCAAGTAAAGGAAAGCAAGCTCCTGACATCACCTAATATGGTCAAGTTTGGCAAAGTGCCATTCTGATTGGTGAATTTGTGTGGTCACAGCAGCCATTTACATTTGGGCAATACAATAAATAGGCTTCTGCCACCTGCTTTTCAGCTTTTACTTTTAATTTTGCTTTGCTTGCTTTGCCCTGCTACATGCTTTGCCTGCAACAACCTTTAAGATACTGACAGAATTCCCTTCAAGCTTTGGGTACTGTCTGATACTATTTTATGAGTAAATATTTCAAATCCTCTCTCTAAGAAATTCTGTAAGTAGATTTTGTTGTGCCTTTCTGCCTCAGCAACAGAAATGAGCCTCTCAAGTCCCGTGGTGGGCAAGAGGTATATTTGAAACTAAGAACCTCTTTCCAGTTTTAATGTTTGCATTTGCTATTTATTTCTTAAAATGTTCTAGTTTTGCCTGTTCCATGTGTGTATAAGTATCCAAACCATGTAGTTTGAACATTGTAAATAAGTTTTCTGGCAAGATTTGATATTAATAAATTATTCTCATAGTTGTTAACAATCTTCACCTGGACATCAAAATTAATAGAGATTATTAATTTTGCATAATGTGTAACATATGGTAAAGCCACTGTAAAGAGGTATTATATCTTTCTTTTCATATGAATGCATGTGAAAAACACCTATTGAAGTTTCAGAGTAAACTATTGTGTAAAATGCTTAAAGATGACTCCTGAAAAGGTCTGCACACCCAACACATTATTAAAATTGCAAACTTAGTTTTCCATTAATGTTTTCTATTTTGGTATCTTAAAAAGAGTGGAAGTTGATTTCAGCAGAACATCCTGTGGGGAAATTACTTCATTTTGCTAAAGTATCTTAATAATTACAGTGACATCAAGGTTAATTGCTTAATCTGTATTGCCATAGTGCAGTCCTGTAGAAATCCCAGCACAATCTGTTCTATAATTAGTGCCAGAATATCCATATATAGAATAAGACATAACCTAAATAAATATAAAACCCTAAACCTAATTTATATGATTAATAAATGTTATTTACAGAAGTATATGTGTATTTGAGTGTTTATATATGTGTGTATATATATATATATATATATATATACACATACACATATAAAAAGATGAGAAGAGGAAGCAGAGAGGTAGATTTCAAAAAACAGCTCTTATAAACATGGTATATCAAACCCTTGAGAAGACACAGACAGCTGACATAGGCAATAACTTCAAGCATGATGGTTTTCCTTCCTAGTCTTTTCCAGCTCCAGAATGTGATTGCTAGCCAACGCAATCAGATTTGCATTTGGCCTAATTTTCATAATGTAGTACATCACAATAGATAGTGTCTTAGTTAAAATATGCTTAGTTACAGGTGAACATAACTTTGTCTGCAAAACATAGTGATTAAGACACAGAAAATATTCTTCATTTATTGGAGCACATTCAAGGTCGGTGTATACTCTTTGTTTTTGCTCATCAGAGCAATTACTATTCAAATCCTTTATGTTACTTCAAAATGCCAACAACTTGATTAACTTAATTGAAAATGCAAAACTTGAAAATATCTAAATTGTGAGTGAAAAATTTAGTAGTGTTTAAGAGTTTGTAATATAAACCAAAATTATATATATATAAAATAAACATATATATNCAAAATTGAATTTAGTTTGCCATAGTGTCATTAGCTCGCATAAAATAGTCACATATGAAACTTATGTAAAAGCATTGTATTGTATAGTATTCCATTGTATCTGTACTATAAAATGATTATATTGTACAATAATTTGCAATCAACTTCTTAATCACATTGAGTACTTGAAATCATTAATGATGTTGAACCTAAAATGTTATAGTTGAACTGGCACTTTAGATTTATGTTCTTAATATGCCTTACATGCACAAAGTAAACTATTTAATAGAAATAATGTTGTTCCATCAAGTCAACAGAAGAGCACTCATTCATAGCAAATAACACCTTGGCTATTTTTTACCTCCCTCTTCAGGAATTCTGAACAAATTCATCAAGATCAAACATATATGTTAGAGATTGCCTCAGAAATTATATTAGAGTCATCTCAGAAAGGAACACATGATGTCAAATCTCACACCAATTCAAGAATATTTTACTGGGAGGGCAAGGAAATGTGTATTTAAGATTACTCTATTTTATTTTTTAAAAAATAGATATGTTGCCAGTTTTGTTTCTATCACTTCACAGAACTGACCAGTCTGGCATGCAGAGTTTTGGCTGTGAGACTATTCTTAATTTTTTTCTTATACTGACTTTCTCCCATCTGGAATTCCTGTCCCGTTTCATTGCATCCATTTCAGTGATTTTCATCTTTCTACACTCGATCTTTCCAAGAGCATTTTCCCCCCCCATATATTCCTAATTACTTTTCCATTTCTGTATTATTATTTTTATGGGGAAAATGATGCTCTATTTTTAATATATAGGGTTTTGTTTCGTTTCTCTGTACTTTCACCATAGTGCCTACTTCTGAATGCCCTAACCCATATCCCAAAGCACCACATCTAAATGACCTTTAAATTCATTCAGGTTTGATGGCTCAGTCATGCCCCTGGATAGCTTATTCTAATGTCTGGCTACTGTCTGTGAAAAAAAAATTTCCTAATGTCCAGTCTAAGCCTACCCTGTTGCAGCTTGAGGCCATTCTCTCTTCTTCTATTGCTGATTACCTGTGAGAAGTGACAAGCAACAACCTCGACACAACATCCTTTCAGGTAGCTGTAGACAGTGTTAAGGTCTTGTGCTGGTTTGAGATAACTGGAGGATTTGAGTGAGAATATTAGACCATAGGCTGAAAAATGAAAATACATGATGTCACTTCACTCACAGCTTTACTGAGAAAGAAAAAAAAATTGTCTTAAGAGTTGTAACCCAAATATAGATAAGTCAGACAGTTTCAGATTGCTCTCAGCTGTGGCTGCTCTCCTTTCATGGCTCCATTTTCTGGCCTTTTGTAGCTGATTTTTAATAATTCTACTAACTTCTTTTCGACTGCTAATCCCCCTGGCCAATCTAACTTCACCTATCTGCTGCATGAACAGATGCTGAGATAAGATTGGGGAAGGGAGGAAAGGTGGTAGAGGTGGTTAGAAAATCCCTCTTAGGGATTTTGATCTCTGGGAGGGGTATGGTGTTTCTGCATTACCTTCTCATTGTATATATCTGTAAATATGTGTTATACAGGCAGCAGCGCAGCCATTTTGAAGTGGCAACGGCAGTGGCAATGTATTGGGTTGAGGCTAGCTGCCCCCACCCTGAGCCCAAAA
>VWZI01016464.1:0-37463 GCA_013396835.1 Psilopogon haemacephalus
TGGGGAATGCACAACAGTTTAAAATAATTTTATTCTGGAGAGGACTTGGAAATTTCCATGAATATATATGACTTCAGTTTAACCTTCTCTTATTCCAAGCTCTTATTTTGTTGCTAAAACAATGGCCTAAATACTATTCTTATTACAATTATGTTAATTTAGGATGGAATTATTTACTTGACTTCACTAGGTATGTAGATGTATCTGATGAAAAAATGTGGTCCTTTATGGCGATAAGGCTTGGTGACATTGGTAGGCAAGTAGAATAGATCCTTTCCATGTTTGCAGCACTAGGTTTGTGATTGTTCTGAGCAAAAGCCCTTAATTTGAACAAACACAGTGTACCTGAAAGAGGTAATATCTTCTTTCTGTTGCAGTATATTTTTAAAGACCTGAAGTTTTCAACAAAAAAAATATAATTTGCAACACAACTCTACTTCTTCCCCGAAATTAATCACGACAAACTCACTACTTTTCATTTTTGAGAACATTCAGATAGCAGGACTCAACAAGTTTTTTAAAAAATCCACATCACATGATTTTTTATTTTGAACACTCTTTTTTTATACGCTCGAATCCCAATAATCAAAGCAAGACCACCCTCATTTTCACTGTTGCCTCTTATTACCAGGAAACGTTATCTACTTTAACTTATATTTCAATCTGATAAACCAGGTTGCATTATCTGTCTGTACCCACTGGCTTGTAGGTGAAGCTTGCATGCTGGATATGCTTCCTAAGCAGAATAGTTTTAGACAGCATTTTGTTCCATAGACTTGAATATGTTGCTCTGTAGTGTTGAAGAGGATGAAACACGGCTTGCTGCTCAGTTCAGTCTGATCTACCATATACAATGTAAGCCTCTGCAATAGAGTGAAGTCAAATCCATTTGTCTGCTGAGAGAAAAATCCTTAACAATGGAATTTCACACAGTTTACAGATAGCTGCAACTTTGTATTCCTGAAGCTCAGGAAAGAAAACTATTGTCAGGTCCTTTTTCCAATGTAGTAAATGTTTTTCATCAACTAATGCCATACTCCTCAATCTACAGAAATAATAAAGCCAAAGTTAATTTCTTTATTCAAGTATATGAAATTATTTTTTGTTTTCTTACTATGACTCCTTCAGTCTAATCCATGTGCCCTAAGTTTCCATACTCAAGCTACCTCATATTACAGTAACAAATTCCAACTAAAATCCTGCGCTTTCAGAGAATTAAGAACAACTAGATTTTGTACTTACTGTCATAGCTCTGGATGTCTGTGATAGAAAAACAAACATCTGTGTAATTACACTATTTGTTCTTTTGGACAAAATTGCATACTCTATTTTTTTAACATCCTTACATAGCCATGCTACCAAGTTATCTTAGTTATGTTAGGCGTGCATTTTTTTTCAGTTTGCCAGTCTAGGAGGTCTCAAAGTTCAATTGACTNGAAAAGTTCTGAGTTCAGAAAATTAGCAATGACTCTAACAGACAAGAAATTAGAAAAAAAGAACTGACATCATCTGCATTTTGCAGTGTTATCTGTAACAGAAAGCAGACTGAAAGAGAATTATGGGGAATGCACAACAGTTTAAAATAATTTTATTCTGGAGAGGACCTCCAACCAGATCAGGCCACCCAGGTCTAATCTTTGATTTCTCCAGGGAAGGGCCTCAATCACATCAAGTTCTCAAGGCCTTGGTCTCACTTGCTATCCATCCACAGATATTAAAAACCACAGAATATCCATTCTGGATCAGAATAAATCTCTATCTAGACCAAAACTGTCTTCAGTTGTGATGAGAGCTGTGTATCTGAGAGAAAACATAAGGAAACAGAGTAAGTTCATGTGATATTTCCCCCAGTATTTCCCAACATCAGTAATTTTCAGCTTAAAGACCTTGTAAACCAGTAATATTTTCTGTGTATTTAAGAATCCTGAGAAATTCTTATATGAATTTGTCTAACTGTGCCTTGAATATAAGTAAATTCTTAGCATCTTGTGCGAGGATTTATCAATGCATCTCTGCATTCTCTTGAAGACTGCCTTGAGCCTGGGATTTACTATTTTGTTTTAATGTCCATCTCTCTCCAACTTTGACCTGGAATAGGCAGTTGTCACAATGCGGTTACCAAAGACAACCCTGAACAGCAGGAAGGTCTTGCTAATTTTCAAAAACTCCCTTGGTGTAAAATAAGGTGAACTGACACCAAATGGCTGATGAGTTAGGTTTATTTGATCCAATGAAAGCTCTTAGTCACTTGTACCTGAAAGATGCTTGGTTGTGCCAGAGGAGAAGGTAATGGAGAAAAAGGAGAAGAAGAAAAAGAAACAGAGAGAGAGAGCAGGAGAGAGATAATAAGATGAAGATATCACCATCCTTATATCCAGTGACATCTTCACAGGTTTAGTCCAAGTTCTTTGTTGTCAAGTGTACAGCCAGCAAGGCCTTCTGTAGTAGATGCAAAACATTGAGACTGCTATTCTTTTCTACTTTTTGGGTGTAGGAGAGGCAGTCTTTCCAAATCACAGAGAGGTCTTACACAAGACCACTCCACTGTAATGTCCATCACAGGCCTTTCCATGGTGCTATTGCTGTGATTTTAAAATAAGGAAAGGGGAAAATCCACCTCCATAAAACTTTTCCATTGTTAGACTGCCAGGAACATCTCAAGCCAGCTGCTCCAGTTAACAGATATCAAGGGCTATCATAAACTATGCCCTTTCTATTCAGACCAGGTACAGCCACACCTTGTTTGGAACAGTAGAAGTCTGGGAAAGGCAACACGGGCCATTAGAAGCCATGTCTGTCTATTCAGTCCAGACACTGCCACACATTGTTTAAGACAATAGAAGGTTGGGCTCTCACAGCAGCGAGTAAGTTATCTTTATGCTGTTTGTAATCTTACTGGTCCCAGTCCCAGATCTCTCTCACTCCCCATAACTATCTCTTTTTCCAGGCTGAAGAAAGAATTGATTGTCAAGCTTTCTCAGCTAGATATTCCATGTATTTTAACAGTGTTGTTATCATTCTATGAACTTTTATAGATTCTTACTGTATAATTCTGTTGAGGATAAACCAGACCACAAGTCAGATCTATATAGAGACATCTTGTTACCCAGTATCAGTGTACATCATACTATTACTGACATTGATAATTGATATTACACAGGAGCTTATATGTTATCATACATTCTCTGTTTTGTTGCAAATGTGTTTTAGTAATTAAGGAGAGCAGAATTGATATTTTCAAAGGAAAATCTGTCATATTGCCAAGATTTCACTCCTAAGTGGCAATGATCAACTCAAGAGTTCCTCATTCCACATGTAAAGATTAAATAATTTTTCCCATGTGCATGACTTTTAAAATTTAGATTTATGAAGTTGTGACTGCGATATTAATGCTCAGATACTGTCTTGTAACATCTTTATATGTATATATTTTAACATGTTCCTTTTAGCAACTTCATTTCCATCCCTTAAGGATTTGCAGTCTTGGTTGTTTCACATCAGATTAGCATCTCAATCAGTGCCGTTAGCCATATATTCTTCAAAATTGCATGTATACAACCACACAATGCCATCAAAAATACATTTCCTCTTCCTGCGAAACAACTTCATATTCTTAATATAATCCAAGGTACACTGTGAAGAATCTGTAAAGAAGACTCTTCATAAAATAAAGAGAAAGCTTCAGAACAGGCTTAAATCAAGCTCCATAAACCATACTTGAACCCAAAAGCTTGTCTTGAAAGAGCAAAAGTCATAACAGCTACAAAGGAACTAGAGTGTTCTTCATTCTGCCTCCCATGTGCCTGATCCACATATAATATGAACAACCTGCCCCTGTTCCTGCTGAGAAGGGTATTTAGGAGCTCTCTAAGTGCTTAATACTCCCTGCTGGCATAGTTACTTTTAAACTGCTTCTGTTGTAGGTGAATTTGGATTTGAGGATGTTACTACTCATATAATAGAACAACAAGCACAGTCAGTGTGTCCCAATAGGAATATTAAATGAGAACTGCGTAAATTCATATAGGAATGTTAAATGAGAACTGTGTAAATTCATGTTGTTATATTGAGTGTATATACAGAAGATGAAAGGATATATATTTTTTATATATATATTTTTTTTTTTAATTTTTTTTTTTTACTCAAGTACATTTATGTTGTCAGCTCTTAAACTCATTAAGACCAGGACATTTAATTTCTGTCAGTTTTATTACTGATCCTACTGAGAGGTTTGGTTTTGTTTTTTTTTCTCTTTCTTATAAATTAACTTATGCTCAATTGCTTTGATCCTGTGAATTCCCAGTCAGTTTGTTCCCTGATGAGACCAGAGGCTTAACTTGTTTCCACTTGAAATGGAGCACATAGGCACACACGTATACACACATAGTGTTAGTGTAACTTGTAACTTTTGCAGTTCATTATTTAACCATATATTTAGTTTTCATGGTCTCTTTGGGGAGTAAGATCCCTAAAGTGCAAAGTATTAATTGTAAAGCTTATGCCTTTTTGCTTAGTGGCAAAAGAATTGTTTCTAATAGCATTTTGGCTTTACTTATTGTATCCAAAGGTCCTCTGCTGTGCGGGAAAGAATGATTGCCTTCCAATAACACTGCCCAGTGTAGCACATATCTTTGTAAATATGGGACAGGAAAAAAGGCTGCCCAGAACACAACTACCTGCAACTCTACCATGTACACGGTAACAGAGTGTATGCCTGTGTCCCTTTTTTAACCTAAAATTGTTAAATGATACATTTACTTTTTGACTGATAGTGTAGACATTTTCTTCTTTCTCTGTGTCCTGGGTTAACACAATCCATTCTCACAAACCCATTTACACCCACAAAGAAGAGAAGGAAGAGTAATACAGAAAAGACTCTTGGTTTTAAGGAATATGAGATAACAAAATATGCAATTACCTTAACCTACTTGCAGAAAAGCACAGGCAGATGAATAAGCAACTGCAGAAAGCAGCAAACCCTTGCACCCCATGACGCACAACACACCCAGCTGAAATGACCAACACCCCAATACCAGAAATTTGAAGCAGCAACCAGAACAGGAAGTTTTTCACATTATAATTTGAACTTCAAGTCCCACGATACTTAGCTCCAGTCAGCACTTTCACGTTGAAGCTGGCATGACAGCAGCATTGTATTGAATATCAGCAGTAGATTAATCTCTACCAATGACAGACTGTTCTTGCTTTGGAGAAAATAAAAAAATCTGAAGTAATCATACTGCTGGCATTCTCCTTGCCCATGATGTGTAAACTCTGCCTCCACTTGCAAACTCTCACAAAGCAGTGTAATCTATTGCAGATTTTTCATCTTTTCAAAATCTTAGGTGCTTTGTGTCTCTCTCTATATGCCATTTAGTGGGGGTTTCGAGTCTGAACTCTCCATAATTTTATGTCTTTGATATTAATTTTTTTTTCTTTTCCCATAGTAGGTTGGATTCCCTTGCAGAACATCAGCACTGCTAGAGCCTTCTCCATCCTCCATGGAGGCAGTGGGAGCATTTTCTCCTGGGCAAATTCTAATTCCTTTGTGAAGAGCCTCTCCTGAAACTTCCTGATTTATATGTGTGTGTGTGTTTTCTTCAAAATATCTTCTTGTCTCTGGCCTCTTGTCAAGCTTATTTAGTCTCCCCAAAATGAAGAAGCCAGTTCTTCCACCCAGATAAATTTAAACATCCCCTTAGTTTCTTTGCCCACTCAGACAACGTCGACTGTTTTCACTTTCATGCAACTATCAGTGCTTTTCAAATTTCTATAATTAGTTTCACAGTTGGTCACCTCCACATGACTGAACTGAAAATTACTCAAAAATGTGACTACTATGGCCTAAATTATTTTCAGAAACAAAGCTATCACCATTTTGTTTGTGTATATAGTGTATATTTGTTCTACATTCACTTGATGTTTTAATAAAAAAATAGAGTTCTTTTGTAGTAGAATATGTATTCTTCTTGTAGTTGACCTCCTACTTTATGCCAGTTGACCTCCGCATTTCCACTGTTTTAGGTCTGAGTGGTTTAGTTTTCTCATTCTTTAGTTTTCTCATCTTTTTATCTGTAGAGAAAGAAAGTGTGATGGAAGAAGGGCACCCATCCTCTACATTTTTCTGGGATAAGACAGGATGGCAAAGGAACAAATATTCTGGAGTATCCTGCCTTCCAGTAACTTCTACAGCCATCAGAAAGGCTGAGCAGTCAGTAGAGATATATTCACTAGGTCAACAACCCCAAAGGCCTCCTATTGGTAAGACTTTCTGTGATGGTTGCCTTGTTTTCCTTGCTCTTGTTGATACAAGTAACTGAATAATTTCTTGTGATCAGTCCAGTCACTTCACACTTAACCGCCTTTTGTTGTGTTCTTTAGGTCTTTCAGTTGAATGAGTGAAGGTTAGGAAAAGCAGATGGGAAGGCTCCAGTCACAGTGAAACTATCCCAGACCAGATGCACTTCCAAAGAGCTTTGATGGCGCATCACTTACAGCTAACTGACAAACATTTTCTTTCACTTTGGCTTGCTCCTGCTTTCACTTCAAAAGTCTGTTTTCTCAAATATCCAATTTGCAAGCATGTTAGTTCAATCTTTGATTTCCTTTTGAAGCCAGCCTGTTCCAAAAAGAGAACAAGACACACTGGTTAAATCATCATTATATTCACTCCAAATAAACAGCAGGTACAAGTATCACATCACTGTTGTTTTTTCCAACAGTGCCACTATTCTAGCAGCATTTTCTTTTCATACGCTTACAACTGTACAAAGCACAAAATATAATGCTCTGACATAACCTTTTAATTCTTTTTGTCCTTTTGAACTGAAACAGAGAGAAACAGGGCCCATAAAACAATAAGTTATGTGTCAGAACCGTAAGAAAACCAAAATGCTCAAAAGGATACCAATGACTCTGTGACACATAGATGTAACCCATTTCCTCTGGAGAATGCCAGAACTGGGCAAGGAGGACATGGGCCAACTCACATCCTGTTGAGGTTTTCTCCAGTGGTGTACCTTCTAACAGGTACCTCTGATCAACAAGCCCACGCTCAGTGACCAAAAAGTAGACAATTATACTTCCTCACTACCTGAATTTTAGGTGGCACAATGAAAGAACATTTTACTTATGAGAATTACTCAGCTATAGCTCTGCATATTGTTTCTGGGTATTGGAAATTTCTTTTGGGAAGTAGTCAATGCTACAGTTTCAATGTGCAAATATGACTGGAAATTCTGTTATTATCTAAAATAATTATTTAATTTTCATGCCAATCTACTTTCCAGAGTAATACCGGAACAATCCTTTTGAATAAGCAGAAACATTTTTAGATTGTAACTTAATTTAATATTCACCTCACTTCTAGAAGAGAAGTTGCCAGCAAAAGAAAAGATACATTAATAGAAAAGACTAATACCCAGAATCTTTAACACCTTATGTTTACTGGTTTCATACAATACTGCCTGTATTGTTTTCCCCTCTTACTCTTTTAGTCTTTATTTTGTATCATCTTGACAGTAAAAGGCTTCTGTTATAGAATTTATGAAGTAAAATGCTAAATGGAAAAAAAAATTATGCCCTACATCTTTTGCAAGCATTTATCACAAGAAAAATGCATGTCTGGCAAGACATTGCCAAACTACCATTAAGTGGGATATCTATCCCAATGAGTCAATTCAGGAAGCACAGGCAGGAACAATAGGAGACCAAGGATAAGCTAAAATGAAGCCCCTGACTCCATGAGGAGTGGTTGGGGAGTTCACATATGGGACAGTTTGGGGACCAGTGAGGCCCATTTATGCCCCCACAGCCCAGATCAACAATCAGACTTTTTTTTTCCCTTAAAAAAAAAAAATAGTGAGAGCAGACAGATAGTAGATAATGTGTTTTGGTACTGATATAAATATTTTTTAAACTTTACTTTGTTTATGCTTTGAAAAATATCTACTGCCTAAAAAATGTGTTTTCCTGTACATAGTAGTCTTGTTCTTTCTTGCAACAGAATCAGTCAGCCAAAAAATGGGTAGATGCTTCTTTATACTGAGATATAAAGTGAAACAAGACAGCCTTCAACACAAGAAGGACATGCAACTCTTGGAGCAAGTCCAGAGGAGGGCCAAGAAGATGATCAGAGGGCTGGAACACCTCTGGTATGAGGACAGACAGAGAGTTGTGGCTTTTCAGCCTGAAGAACAGAAGGCTTCAAGGAGACTTTATAGTAGCCTTCCCATATCTGAAGGGGGCCTATAGGAAGGGTGAGGAGGGACTGTTTACAAGGTCTTGTAATGACAAGACGAGGGATAAAGGGTTTCAACAGGCAAGGGAAATTTACACTAGATGTTAGGAGGAAGTTCTTTACAGTGAGGCTGGTGAGATACTGGAAGGGGTTGCCCAGGGAGGTTGTGGCTGCTCCCTCCCTGGGCACCTGGAGGTGTTCAAGGATATGTTGGATCAGGCCTTGAGTGACCTGTTCTATTGGGAGATGTCCCTGCCTATGGCAGAGTGCTGGAACTAGATGATCTCTGAGGTCACTTCCACCCTAAACAATAAAGCAGAGGTTATTGGTGATAACCAGCATGGCTTCACCAAGGATAAATCATGCCAGACAAATTTGGTGGCTTTTTATGATAAAGTCACAGCAGCGGTGGACAAGGGAAGGGCAACTGATGTCATCTACCTGGACCAGAGTAAGGCCTTTGACTCTGTCCCACATGACATCCTGGTCATTAAACTGGAAAAAAAAAAAAAGGATTTGATGGGTGGAGCACTGCTGGATAAGGAATTGGCTGGATGGTCACATGCAGAGAGTGGTGATCAGTGGCACAATGTCCACCTGGAGACCAGTGACAAGTGGCATCCCTCAAGGATCAGTGCTGGGAAACTACTGTTTAACATCTTTGTCAGTGACATGGGCAGAGGAATCGAGTGCACCCTCTGTAGTTTTGCAGATGACACCAAGCCGTGTGGCACAGTCAACTTGCTAGAGGGCAGGGATTGCATCCAGAGGGACCTGGACAGGCTGGAGAGGTGGGTACAGGCCAACCTCATGACATTCAGCAAGGCCAAGTGTAAGGTCCTGCACCTGGGTAGGCGCAATCCTAAGCACAAGTCCAGTCTGGGTGGTGAATGGCTGGAGAGCAGTCCTGAGGAAAAGGACCTGGGGTCTGGGTTGATGAAAAACTCAACATGAGCTGGCAGTGTGTGCCTACAGCCCAGTCATCAACTGTGTGCTGGGCTGCATCAAGAGAAGTGTGGCCATCAGGTCAAGGGAGGTGATTCTCCCCCTTTACTCTGCTCTTGTCAGACCCCACCTGAAGTACTGTGTGCAGTTCTAGAGCCCCCAAAACAAGAAGGACATGGAACTGTTGGAGTGAGTCCAGAGGAGGGCCACAAAGATGATCAGAGGGCTGGAGCACCTCTGCTATGAGGACAGTCTGAGAGAGTTGGTGCTTTTCAGCCTGGAGAAGAGAAGGCTTCGAGGAGACCCCATAGTAGCTTTCCAATATCTGAAAGGGACCTGCAGGAAGTCTGGGAGGGACTATTCACAAGGTCTCGTTATGACAGGATGAGGGGTAATGGGTTTAAACTGGAAGAGGGGAGATTTAGACAAGGTGTTAAGAGGAAGTTCTCTACAGTGACAGTGGTGAGACACTTGAACTAGTTGCCCAGTGAGGTTGTGGCTGCTCCCTCCCTGGAGGTGTTCAAGACCAGGTTGGATGAGGCCTTGAGCACCCTGTTCTAGCGGGAAGTGTCCCTGCCTACAGTGGGGTTTGGAACTAGATGATCTTTGAGGTCTCGTCCAAGCTAAACCATTCTATGATTTTATGATACTAAGACTGATTGAGTCCTTGCAGCCAAAGGAAGCATTGGTTTTGATCTCTGTGAGAGTCACAGTGGACATTTGAGTGAGGAAGTGAGAATTCAGTAAGTTATATGAGCCAGACACAACTTCCTTTTAATGAGCAACCCATTTAGAAAGCATTAGTGTACATGTTTAACTCCATTCATTCATCGTGTGTTGAATGGATGTTGTTAAACATGCACGTTTGTGCTTTCTAAAAGTAGAAGTATTTAAGAGACTCAGTGAAGCAGAAGGGTGCTCTACCCTAATTAGTCATAACATTTCAATATAGACTAAACTTTGAGCATTAAAGTAATGGTATTTGGCATATCAGGACTATTCATGTGGTCATTCTGCCTTTCCTTTCACTATCTATTCTCTTTATAGAGAAACTCCACAAATCTTTCCAAATGTATCAAACATATTATTTACACTAGCTAAAATTAAATTGAATCCAAATGCCCAAATTAAGCAGTTCTCAGTTCAGATGTGGGTCTCCATCTACTTTCAGCCTTAGCAAGAATTAAAAAATCTGCATCTGAAAATCACCTGACTTTGGCCCTGAGGTCCATACCTCCATATCTTCCACATTTGCTGCTGGATTTTTAAGTGATCCCACTTTCATGCAAAAGGAGAAAGACTTCCACTCAAAGGAGATGTCCAGTAAACAACCCAAATCATATTTGGACATAGTTCATTCAGTATTTTTTACTGTATGTTATGATTAATTTCCTCAAATTATCTTCATACAGGAAGCAGACTAATATTCTAGATATTTTTAAAATTACATTTTATTCCCCTGCGTTCTATTATTTTTATTTTTCATTCGGATTGAAAACTGGACATCAGGAAAGATCTTTCTACTGTGAAGTATTCTATAGACTAGCACAGTTTACCTAAAGAGGTTGTCGAGTTGCTTCCCGTGAAGGTATACAAAAGCTATCTGGACACGATCCTGGACAATTGGCTCTGTGTGGCCCTTCTTGAACTGAGGAGTTGTATCACATGACTTCCAGAGGCCTGTTTCAATTCCAACCCTTCTGAAATTATGTGTTTTAGTATTGCCATCAATATTTAATGCATGTCACCTCTATATGTTTTAAGGTTTTCAAACTTTTGTTACATTTTCAGAGTGAGATAAAGCAAAAAGCACTTATTTCCTGAAGGAACCCTTATTTGCTCTTCCTCCCCACCCCCAACCCCCTGCCCCCAGAGCAGGCAAAAAGAAAGAAGGGAGGGAGAAGAAGTGGCAACAAAATGAATGAAATTATCAGAACCTATTAAGTATTGAAATTATAAAATATTAACATTGCTAAAAAACATTTCCTAGTATCTAACAAAAAATATTTTCTGACTGCCCCTCTCCAGAATTAAGCAAATTAGTTTTTGTATCGCAAACCTAGTAGACTTGTAGAACAATAGATCACTGCAATCTTTTGCATATTTAACCACTGCCTCTCTTGCAGTCTTCGTCTTTCTCTTATTCTCTCTTATCTAGAATAAGCAAATCTAAATATTTAGAACATTTTCTCAGAGGTGATGTTTTCCAGGCTCTAATCATTCTTGTATGCCTCCTTTGGATTCTCTCCAATTTATCTTCATCTTTTTGAAACAGACATAGTATCCTAGGTGCATCCTCCCCTAGCACTAGATAGTGAGTAATAATTACCTGGTTGTCTTCCTTTAACATTAATGTTGCCATATTGCAGAAGGAGATTTGACCTTTCTTCAGCATCTTATTGTTAATGCTGCATTTGCAGTTTAGTTCCCTGATGCTTTTCTTCAGTGATATTGCCTAGTCAGCTTTTTTTTATATATATTCCCTGTGTAATTTATTTCACAATATATTTCACATTAGCTTTTTGTTGAATGCCATCCCACTCATTTTGAACCAATTCTTCAGTTGATTAAAGTAATTTTAAATGTTAATCCTGTACTCCACCTACCTTAAACGATTCTTGCTTTGTCATTAACACATTTTATCACCTAAGAAATTAACACTTACCAAAATTATTTAGTGTATTTCTTCAACCAGTGATTTAATACAGAAATACTTAAGCCAAACTTTGTTTCTTTGTGTTGGTGTCTTATGCTATAACATTGAATTTTCTGCTCATGTCAAATAGTCCTTTAGAATGTTTAAGCCTTTGAAAAATGTTTTAGTGATATTCATCCTGGAAGCACTATTAAACACCTAAAAATTTAAAACTGGAGGCTATCCTAAGAGGAAACATGGGCAATATCCTTACCATATAGTCAAAAACACAAGTTATGGCCCAGGTAGTATTATATGCTAAAGCAGAAAACTTTATGAGTGGTACTCACTATGCCTAATAGGTGACTAATACACCATTTTTTACTAAAACAAATGCCATGGCTTCCCTTATAGTCATTTGAGAAAATATGTGCTTCTGAAGGCTTCTAAAAGGAAATTCAGTCCTTGAAGGTCAGCTACTCCTGCAAGGAAACTACTCAAGAGGCTAATGATTTACTGTGATCCCCAGCTGAAATTGTAGACCTCAGGACTGAGAGGCAACGGAGGTGATCATAACAATAAATAAAAGAACAGGATGCTAGGAATAATAATGGCTATCTTATTATTTTTATTGAGAGGTGGCTTTTAGGAGTTTTTTGTGGAATTATTTTGTTGTGGTTGTTAGAGATGTTGTTGGGGGGGGGTGTTGATTTTTTGTTGTTTCTGTTTTCTCTAATGTTTTTTGGTCTCTTTTTTTTTCCTTTTCTGTACAGCAATTGTATCTAGACTAGTAATATTTTTTATTAGATTGCTAAGATTTCAATCAATTAAACCTTTTCTCTAAATATATTTTCTTTGCTGATCATAAACTTTTGAGTACAACACTGGCAAATCAGCATTGAGATATTGACGGTCAGTGTCCAAGTCCATGTCCTGGACATGCCTTATTTACTATCTAAGTTGTCTGAAAAGACAAGTCAGTTCATGCCACTTTGTTTTGGCATGTGAAATCTGAAATGCCCACGTCAGGTCTCCATGCTTGATCACCTACAACATGAATATCATAAGCACAGAAGCCCAGACACACATAGGTGTCTTCTGATAACATCTTTGCAGTAGTTAAACTGGCTGTAACAGTGATTACAAAGATGGAGATGCTGGTCTTACAGTAAAATCAATCTGCGTGAGATTTGGGAACCTAGAAATGCCATTTATTTTCAGTACTGAGTCAAGACATAGGCAAATAGGGTATATGAAATTACCAAAAAGCTGCAAAGCTTGAACAGCACCATAGATGCTGAGATGAACTGGCCATAGAAATAAAAAACAATTACTAAGAAATAACTAGCATTTACTAGATAGATGGAAACAACAATGCTATGTGCATAAACACAACTCCTGTCCTGTTTCAGGTTGCTTGGAAGGTTGTTCATGTCTCATCCACAGTGAGATTAAGACACAAATGAGTCAGATGTTGTCTAACAATTTATTGATATCAAAACAAAGGCACAAGATAGAAAAAAAATGAATGATAGAAAAGTTATAGAAATATTGGTGAAGGTGTCTTTATAGATTGCAAGAAAGTCTCCACCATGGAGTGTCCAGCCTTTGTGGGTCTGGCATTATCAATGGGTTGGTGGGGAGAGGTCCTCCTCTGTTGTTTCTTGGGGAGAAGGGTCCTCCTTTGTCATTTCTGATGGGGCAGAGTTCCAGAGAGAGGATTCTTCTTTTCCATGACCTTACGGTACCATTTTTAGACAGTCTGATTCCCAAAATCTCCACCCAGTTTCCAGGAAACTTCATACGCATGGTGGGCTTAGTGTCAGGCAACAGTAGGAGCAGTCCAGTTCAGAGCAGGCTCAGTGTACCAAAAGGGCTATTTCAGGAGTTGCATCACAGAGGACTCTTCTCAAAGTCAATCACCTAGCATGCTTATACCTGCTCAGTAGGCACTGGAAACTGCAAGGCCTGTCTTAGCCAGCTTTTCATCCACAACACATCTGTCAGAAGCACTGTGGTGCAAACCAGGAAATTCCCCAACTACTGTTTGAGACATAAACCCAGTCACATATGGTGCAGAAAAATGTCCTTTTACATGCACTCACTAGTTATAACTCCTCATTACAGACAAATAGGTTTGAGGGAGATTGGTATTGGCATGTGAGGGTGTCTTACCAGTAAGAGACATGTCTGCAATTCCATGTGCCTAAAAAAATGGAACAAATAATTTTTCTTTTTCTGTATGACTGGAATAATAGATTTACCAATGCTATCCTTCTCAAACACACCTGGATACCTCTGACAGAAATTATATATATAAAAGAAAATCATCTGGACAGAGCAGGAAATTTCAGCCTGAACTGTTAGAGTTAAATAAAGCTTAGCTGAAATTCTTCTAATACAAAGTGTCATGCTACAACCAGTCCTATATATATTACTTAAATATACTGCTGCATTTACTGTCTAAAGCTTTATATGTCTACAAATTCACAGTTACTTTATGATCCAAGTTAAGTGGCATGGACTTACGTCGTACTACATACTGCACTATCATTCTCATTCTACCTGGAGTCATCTGGAAATTTTACACAGTGAAACGTAATTAAAAAATCAGGGAAGACTTCTGTAACAGACTTTGTCATATTTTTCTCAGTTATAAATGAAGTCAAACAAAGGAAAATAATTTCTTCAAAATTTAAAAAAAAAGTTTTATTCATCATGAACAAGGAAGCCCAAAAATGAAGTAATGAAGTAAAGCTTTTTTTAGAACAGAATGTTTTGAACAAAAATAGATAATCAAGTTCTTTCATATGTTCTTCATATGTAGCTATTATCCTGTAAAGCACAGAAAGAATGAGTTAGGAGCAGAAGCCTGAGCATCCTTTGAACCATTAGTTACAGACTGAGTCAGATTCATGTCTCTAGAGTATTATTTTCCTGATCATAGTCTGAAAGGTGCTGTATAATGGAACATAACTGAGGTCATTGCTATCCACTTTCAGAGCAGCATGATTGACACTGGTATTGTAAGCTTTCTTTAATTACAAGATTGTGGTCTCAGAGAACAAGCCCTTACCCCTAGCAAAAGAGAAATATGATTAGTTAATTCCACAGCAGAAACTAGACTAGATGCAAGAGAGCATGAAGAAAGACTACAGAATTGGGAAAATAAGACCCACCAAGAATGAGGAAAGTGTCAGATACATGAGAGGAAAAAAAAAACAAACCCAAAGCATGTAGTTTTGAACCTTCAGTGTGCTGTGTTGAGCTAATTGGGGGATTTTAATGAGAAATTAGATTATAGGCTGAGAAAGAAAAAAAAAAGAAAAAGATTATACTCCCCTCATTTGTTTACTGAGATAGTATAAGAGTTAGAACCAAAACGTAGATACCTCAGAGCTGTTTGAGTCATTGGGGCTGTTGCATCTCTCTCTGGATCTGTGTAACTCCACTAACCAGTTTCCTACTCCTTAACTCCCCTGGCTGATCTTCCTTGCTTACCTGGCACATAAGACAGATAGCGGGATAAGATTGGGTAGTGGAGGAAAGGTGGGAGGCTGGTTGGGAACCCCTCTTGGGGACTCTAATCTCTGGGAGGGGTGTGGTATTTCTGTATTATATTTTTTTTACTGTATATAGATGTAATATATTGTAATTATCTGTTTGTATATTGTGCAAAGCTGTAATATAAAGCTTCGTTTATTAACTTCCATCCAACTGAGTTGTAGCCTGGGTTATTTCAAAGTGTGTGGGAGCTTACTTCTTTGCTAACATTTGGAAATGTAAGGACCAAATTTGCTGTCTGTATAAGCCTATTACCACTCCATCAAATAGCATCAATGCTACTGGCTTTTATGTAATTTTTTAATTTGAGCAGGCAATTCTGTGAATTTAGATTTCCATCCAGTGTTTTTCATCCATGAAATACATTCCCTTTATTCAGTTGTAGTACAAGTTCGGTTTATTGTCTGCACAGTGATGAAAACCATCACCCTTGGACAGCACCAAACAGATGCTTTTCAAATCTTATTTTTCTTTTTTTCCATTTCTTGACCATTTTCTTAACTTCCCACATGTATTCTTTTCTCCAATCATGTCATTCTTAAAGTTTTACTCTCCCATTTCAGCGAGTTTAGCCACTAGCCAGGACAAAGTCAAGAACATAGATATCTGCCTGCAATGCTAACATTACTTTCTCCTATACTAGGCTAACTTTGAGATTGTCCTGGTAGGGCATAAATCCTGCCCAAGTTAGTTCAACTCCTGTTCTTTCCTCCTCCTGTTGTAAGGTCCAGGAATAGCAGGTGAACAGACAGTGTGGCATTGAACTAAGAAGCCCTGTGTCACATGAACAAGTCACATGAACAAGTCAGGTGATCTGTGCTATTCCTCAAAATGTTAGGGCCAACCCTTGAACACAGGACTTTGAATGTATTGACCAAAGAATGGATGCTAATTGTCTATTGGCCAGTTTCACCCTTCAAAATGGGGTATTTAAGAAAGGGCAATCAGAGCTGTTCTGTCTCTTTCCTGCTGCCTCCATCTTTTGCACCTCTTTCACAGCGGCCACATTTGCAGCATGCATTGCAGCATTACAGCATTACAGCAGCAGCAAAAGCAAAAGCAAAACCCCTTTCTTCTCCTTTCCTCAGGACATGCTCTCTACCTATCATGTTCGTGAGTATTTTTTTAGGCAGGGTTAGGATTTCTCTTGTTATTAGGCTTCCTGTTTTCCAATTTCTGACTGCTTAATCTGTTTAAACCATTTAATTCCGTGTTTGTAAGCAATTTTGTGCAACTACCTTGCCGACCAAACATCCAAAGAACCCCGGGGGAATCTTCCCGGAAATCTTGATTATTAATAATAATAAAAAATTAATAATCGCAACAGAGATGAGTAACAAAACATGAAATAACTTTTTCAGATTATAGATGTCACTATTCCAAGGCAGCAGAACATGTGTACCTACCCGGTGTAATGCTGCACCATGTAGAGACTCCCTGAACGTGAATAACTGCATGGCTCAGGGCATCAGTGTACAAAGCCAGCCATTTGGGTCCTGAACATTTTAGTAGAAATTTATATCTGCACTAATTAGTCCTTCTTCACAGAGACCACACTGTTCTCAGCCCCACAGCTACATCAGTCAGCTCTGGGACCATGTATTGCACACACAGCAAGACATGTTTCCATAGAAAAAAGATGAAGATGTTGTCATGAAGGGTAAACCAGAACTAAAATAGATATTTTGTTTAAAATTTTTGTATAAATGTAGCCAAGTTGTTATCAGCTTTATTGGGAGGAGAAAGAATTTAGTAACATACCTCAGATTAAAAACTATGCTGCAAAATATTAACAGATATACATGAAGGCATAATCCATTTTGACCCTTTAAGAACCCATTAGCTCTTATCACATTTCAGATTAAATATACTTCAATGATTGTATATTATTTTACTTCAAACTCATGAGAGCCTGTTTCTTATATAAACCTAAATAATTGTATGTATTCTAATGTGGAATCACAAATCAGCTGAATCTTCTCTCCATCCAATGAGTCTGGTCATGTCAATGGCATTACTGTTACAGTCAGATGTTCTCAGCAAAACTAAAAGTTGCAAACTGAGCCCTAATATAGACTTGAAAGAAATTAGAAAATTGGCAATTGATTTAGAACTTGACTTTGTTTGTTGATAAGCAAAAAATAAAACCAAACCAAAACAAAAACCCAAACAATAAAACCCAACCTCCTAGGCCCACTTAAGTATAGGTGAAAGCAATTTATTATCAAGTCAGCTTTCTATAAAGAGCATTAGTTCTGCATGACATGCTACATATTACCTGAATGTAAATGTGTATATAAGAACTACTCTATTACTTACAATGAACCAGTCAGAAGGTGTTAAAAAGAAACTAAATAAAAAATCCACAAGACTATATCTCCGCATAGCTCCTGGAAAGAAATAATCTGAAAAGAGCCAAATGAGACAGCAATCTACCATTTTCAGTACTGTTCCTGAAAACTGAAATATAGTTAGAATTTATATAGTTGGAGTTAATAGTAGAAGACTAAATGGTCTCTTCTGGCCTTAAAGTTGATGACTGTGATAACAGAAAAAAAAAAAAAAAAAAAAAAAAAAACCGAAAAAAAAAAAGCGCAACAAAAGGAAAGAAGCTGAGGAAACTGAAAAAATAAGATGGACAACTATTTTTTTGGTAGATGACAGTGGGTAAAACTAAACTGGATACTCAGATATTTTCATTAGTATCAGCAAAGATCTTGGTTCACATATTTTACCATACTAATTTTTGCACCAGCTACTAAGTAAGATTGCCGAGTTGCACAACACTGGTGTGAAACGTGAATGAACTTTTTGATTTGATGGGTATGAATGAAACCTCTCAAACTGGTAACAAGGATACATTCCTAGTCTAAAAGGAAAAACTGTTCAGAAGAAGCCCAACCCACAGTTTTTTAATTTTTCAGGATATGTGAGAGGGAGAATTATAGCATCTGGCTGAAGAGCTTGTATACCACTTTCACTCAGCCCAAAAGTGAATTAAACTAGCTGAGTTATAAACTCCACAGATGGAAGAGGGGGCTACAGCAATAATATTATCTTAAATACAGCCAAGTTGCTTGGGTGCCCCACATAACATAAATTGCTGAAGCACTCAAGTGCTTCACTAGTTACAGTATGTGAAATTGGGTTTAATTTGACAACCCTGTAGCTCAGCATTGTTTGCCTTACAATCATATACATTGATTAGATTGAACATAATGAGTTCTTGCCTGAAGGATTCTGACAACAAAAGCAATATTTTAGGAACTCAAGACTGTAGGGTTATAAAGCAAAAAAATTTTCCTCACTACACTTTCAAAGCAGGCCGTTTTAGTAGGTTAATATTCTACAGTCCTGTCATTAAAAGACTCAAGGCTTTGTTATAAGTCCTGGTTCCATAAAAGTAATGCAAATGTTATTTTTATTCTACATGGACATTAAACACATAATCCTCATTTCCGTTAAAACAACCCAGGTAGTAAACACTCCAAATGTATCTTGAGTTAATATGCACAAGATGGAAATTAAGTTACACTATAGCATACATTACAATAAAAACTAGTGAAGTGTGTAATTACTGTTACTATGCTCTATGTTTCGGTATGTACTGCTCAGTGTAGCCACAGCGGTAACCATCGTGGTGTCACTGTCTTAATTATAGCAGTTTTATTGTTATTATTATTGTCACTCTTTAAGCTTTTACTAAATCTAAAGCTTAATTCCAGCAAAGCACAGAAGTATGTCCCTAAATTTAAACAGGTGCATAGTGCCACAGAAGCAAATAACATTGCAAAAACTTCAACAATACACTTTCTAACAAATGGAAAAGAATAAGACTAGTTACACATCTCAGAGCAATGATAAACATACCAGGGATTTGTCTTACCTTTAACAAAAATATTATTTCTGTGATAATATCTCTGAGTATCTTGGTGACTACAGTCTCCATGTCTCCAGAGTCTTTTGAGAAAGGCTGGAAAAGAAATATAGTTGGTGTTGTCAAAAAGAGAATTTAAAACGGAGGCCAATCAGATCTAGGATGGCAAACAGACTGCCTCAGTTGTTTATTTTAGCTGCTTCCACTGACATTCTCCTTATTCCTGTTGGACACTTTCAGTGTTCATACCCAACTAAATTAAGATCAGTAGGTCTCTGCCAAGATCCAAGGTAGGATTCATATAGCTATAGAGCTGGAATCACAAATGAATATAAGTACCAAGTATAAAATTTCAGACTTTAAAAATGCATTAGTATCTGCCTAACTCTAGACATCCCAAATCTCCTTGAGGCTTCTGACCTAATAATAATGTAATCTATCTGTGAATATCAGCTACACATATATCTTTCCACATTATTTTACAGTTTAGATGAAATTATTATTACTTTCTGTTTTGGCAAAATATACAAGACCTCCCTATGTCACTGCACAAGATCATTTTAAAATACATTATTTCTTCATTTTTTGTTTAGCCTACACATTGGAAGGTGGGAGTTACATGCCAGAGGAGCCTTTCTAACTGAAGTACTAAGTTGGATTGTTACTAGGACTGGTGAAGAGAAAATCAGCCTTCCTTTGGCCTTGCAACATACCCTTTTTAGTATTTCACCTCCTTTTATCCTTTTTCCCAATAGTTTTCCTTGTATTTGTGTTCTCATCATATAAATATTATGATTAAGATAAATTTCTCTTTTGTCAACATCTTATATTATGAATATACCACTAGACAGTTTATATCTATGTGACTGCTGACCTTGTTTGATAAGTTTTGAGTCTACACAAAGTGACTGCAATGAAAGCTTTTGTAATGATATTGGTATAGTGTCTGTATCAAAACCTGCTCTATAATGAGCAAATGCTGGAAATATTAATCACACAAGTTTTCTCCTCGTAAATGTACTGAAGTAGCCAAAGAAGATGTAGATTATATGCAGGCAGATATTTTATTTAATCTTCCAGACATTTGCTGCATGAAACTGACTTATATTGTCTCTGGCACACAGCAACAGTCTCTTGCTAAGAGAAACTAGGGAACTAAGAGTTTTGTGAAGGTTAAATGGCATGTAGCTAGGAGAAAGGAGCTGTATTCTTACAATGCACAAGTCAATGTAAGAAATAAACCAGTTCACCTGAAGAATCAGTCCATTATGCACTGTCATTCAAAAAGTTAAATGGCAGCTCATTCCGTGAGGACAAGGAATAATATATGAATAAAAATCTGTTAGCATTGAGAAAAACAGAATATTATCCTCCACATGATGTTGTCCAACACCCAGTTAATCAAAAGGAGAATGGGTTATTTCAAGAAATACCCTAAAAAAGAATTTGATCTAGCCTTCCAAATGACCACGGCTAAACAACAGAGAGATTTGAAAATGATTGCCAGTAGAACAGCAATATTTTCCTTTCAGGGACAGTACTAGGAAGGCACATATTCATTTCAAAGCTTGACTTCTCACAGCAGAAATTCTAGACAAGATTTTCAGCACTGAAAACTCACAATGTTTTAACTTTTGCATTGGCTGTGTAGCTTTTACTTGTACTGACTCAATGAAATGGTAATACCTCTCTTAACTGTAAACGAAATGGGGAGAAGTACTATTGCCAAGTATTGTATCATCTCTGACTTACATATCAACACTCCTGACAGATGGACAAGTTAGACAGATAAGACTGGGATCTGCAGAAAGCAGTAAGATAAGTGAGGAAACACCAGGGCTAATAAGGAGAAAATGAGCAAAAATGATAGACCCTATGCCTATTTTCTAGGACATGTTCTTGTAGAACTGAGTGACACATTTTTCTTTGAATAGAAAATTCTCTGCTGTCACAGTTTAACCCCATCTGGAAATTAAGCTTCTTCACTCTTCACTCAAGTGGAGTAGGAGAAAGATTTTGGGGGGGAAAAAAAAATAAAAAGAGAGAGAAGTAAAATTTATGGATTGAAATAAAAACAACTTAACACTACAGAAAAGGAAGGGAGGAATTAATAATCGTTTTTGTTATTATTATACACAAAAAAAAAAAAAAAAAAGAAAAGATGCACAATAAAAGTGCTGATCATCTGCTGATAAGTGCTCAACCAATTCCTGAACTGCATTACCCTCTGCGTCAGCTCTCCAGTTTTTATACAGAACTTGTCACCATACCTTATGGAACACCTCTTTGGCTTGTTTGTGTCATTGTGTCCCTACAGCTTTTTGTGTACTGCCAATCTCCACTGGCAGAGACATACAGGAAGCTGAAAAGTACTTGACATAGTATAAATAGTGCTTAGCAACAATTAAAACATCAGTGTGTGATCAATATTATTCCCACCTTAAATCTGAAACAGAGCACTGCACCTGAAAACTAACTTTATTTCAGCTAAACCCTGGACATATGCATGGAGTGTTATCAACTCGAGTGAATAATTTTAGGGGAAAAAAAGACTTTTTAAAAGTTAACATATTTTACTTATATCTCTTTAAAATGAAATTTAGTATTTTTTATTCTTAATATATATATTTTAATACTAAAGGCCTATATTAGAAAAGACAACATGAAAATTGGACAAAGATAATCTGAAATTAACTGATGAACCATTTCTTTTTTTTTCTTCCTTATGTTTTATATTTTGCTGAAGTATATTTTTGATATTTTGATCTAACTGAAATTTCTAATTTTTTTTTTTCTGTAGGTTAAGTAAAACTTTGCCCACTTTTATGTATAACTGATAAGGAAATTTGAAAATACATTAGATGTGAGTGCTCTCTGAAAGTAGGTAGTAAGATATGACAGCCATTTTTAATGTGAGATCAGTAAATTATTGAGAAAAATACTAGCCAAAGAAACTGAAGATCTTTCTCATGCAAAGTTCTGCTAACTACAAAAGCCTTTAAGAAGATACCGTTACCTGCCATGGAATAGCAATAGCTTCTGCTTCAAGCATTTTTTCTAAATGAGGAAATAATAATAATTTCTCTATCCTGTAGATGGAATTACTTGCTGAGTGCCTTAATAGAGCAAAGTTGTTTCAAACCCACCTGATCTTCACTTCTTGTTTGTGACCTAATCTTGAAGTTGTGGAATTCACAACACCAAAAGCTACAGCAGAAGAATTATGACAACTCAGAGGTGAGGTAGAGTTCTGAAATGTCTGATGTCACTTACAACTTAAGGTATATTTTCTGATGTAATAGATGCTAAATCCTGTTTACTTTTGGTAAGCAATAATCCCAGATTTTCTCTGACTCTGAGTTCAGGGCTGAATTAAGATTCATTAATAAAGAGCTTCATAAGTTAATTTCAGACATACTTATGGTAACTGAATTTCTACAAGTCATTCCCAGAATTTTATAGAAAATGTAGAGAAATAGGATTCTCCAGAGAATAGTTATCTTACCCGTTTTAGCAATATTTCCTAGGATGAGATGACTTGTGCATTGGAACTATTTTTTCAGCAGTGATTACAGGGATAGTCTATGGTCAGTAGCTTGTGTTCAGACTCTTAAGTTTTAGGTATCTAAACTAAACAAGTTTAATCACATCCAAAATAGTAGGTAATAAATCAAGGACTGATACAAGTGCTGTAATCCCATAAAATGCATCTAAATTATCTGTGAAGATGTGTCACGGTACACGCAATTTTCTTTGTTTCTCTGTCATTAAGATGAAGGACCTGTCAATGAGAGAGTATAGAAATCAAAGTCCCAGACAGGCGACAATAGAGGTGTTCAAGCTTGTCTGGGTCTTGTCCCATGTAGCTATCCTGAGAGTTTAAAAACCAAAGTACTTAAATATGTTTCTTCTTGGCCTTAGCCACCCAGAGAAATCATCCATTTTCCACTATGTTTTTACACTCTGCAAGATACATTGAGAGCCTTAAGCCTGTTCCTGCTGTGCCTTATGCTGTTGATATCTGAAGTTGTCCTGGTTAAGAGTAACTAACACCACAGCTGCTACCATTAGTGTTATATAGGTGAAGCTTATGAATCTTTGCACCATCTGGTAAATAGTAATGTATAAATGTTGCTCTGCTGGTTTTGGTTGTTTGTTTTGGTTTGGCTTTGAGTTTGTTGTTTTTGTTTTTAAATTTATTACTATATTATGTTGCAGCTGATTGGCTGTTACAGAGAATAACTTTCCCATATGAGGTATTAATTTGTGTATTTAATTATTTGTATGTATTCTGGAGCCTCACTTTAAGTCTCTAGACTTTGCAGGATTAATATTCTCTTCTGGAAAATGGGCTAGAAATAATAATAATCTTGTCATACCTCACCTGTAAATGAGCATGTGATATAAATGTTAAATAACCTTGCAGTATAAATGTTAAATAACCTTATTACTCCAAGTCCTTTAGCAGATACCAACACTTTCTCTGATACCATCAGATGTATTTTCAGCTTCAGCAGTTTCCCTATATTTCCAAGGCAACAGGAATTTCTTCTCAGTAGTGTACATTTTTAAAAGCCTGTCACTCCCTAACTCTGAGATATTAGAAAAACCTCATATAGTGGAAAATTTAGACAGATTTTCCATCAGGTGTAGCCCACAAGTCAGATCATGATTCAAGGGTACAGTTTGAAGTGCGACATCTCCAAGGGAAAGAATCACAAACTTCCTTTATACAGAAATATTTAGCAACCAGGCTCAAAGTAACACATTTACATCTCTGACTCAGCACACTATGGTGTTTCCGAGTTTGAGTGCTACCTATGTTAGCAGTCAAATGTGACACCCATATCAAGACTTTAGATCTTTTTCTCAAGCCTTTCAGTGATGGCACTATTATAATGTATCATTAGATATATAATAAAAAAACACTAGCCTGTCATTGAATCATATGCCCAGGAAGAGTGTGAATTACTTGGACTATGTTCTGCCTGCCAAAAGAATGGCAAGCTAACACTTTCAAGAATACCATGTATAATATCCTTACTCAAAGAGGAACTATAAGTATAATCAAAAGCTGCAGACCATTTGATTTCCTTTTCTTATCAGTTAGTCAAAGTTAAGCATATCAATGTGTTGTCACCTGATACTTGATGAAGAAATGTAAATAAAAATAATGTCTCTAAATTAAATAAAAGGGCAATTCAGAATGAAAATTTCTACTGTCAGTTAACATAATACAGGTACAGCAAGACTTGCTTTACATTCTCAGGCTGAAATTTACTTTTTTTTTTTTTTTAATTTTCACTTCTTTTTGTCTTTTTGTTAGGTAGAAGATAAAATTCCAAGAGGAGGAAAGGGAGAGGTAGCCTAATTGTAAGAATGTAAGGAATAGGCATCATATATACTTAGTAAGTGATTGGATAAATAGTACCTGAAGAACTAGAGCTGCTAAAAAATGACAGTAAATTTTGGTGCATGCAAATTTTGACAGAATTGCTGCTCACCTTTCAAAGAAAATAGTACAATTCTGGATTCAAATAGGATCATTTTACATGGTCCTTGTTTGAGTTAGAATAGACCAAGTTCTGTCCAGTGATTCTACCTTTCAACTTAGTACTTCTTAACTGCAATTTTAGCAGTTATTGACATATTTTCACAAATGGTACCTTCTTCTACTAGTGATAACACACAATGTCTCTAGTTGCTACCAAAGGATTGGTGTGCAAACCAAGGTCACTGCTAAATCTTGCGTAATACTTTGAGGGTGCAGAGTAAAAGGCCTCACCTGAGAGGAGGAGCAGACAGTTCAGGTGACCCTAAATTGACCAGTGAGTTATTCTGTCATATTTGGGATAAATCTGAGGGATCACAAGGGTCTCTTTCTCTTCTTCAGTTGCTTGTGTCTGAGGTTCTGGTAGTTCGGGAGTTATCTGGCCCCCCACACTTTTGAAATCACCCAGACTAGGCTCAGCCAGATGGAATTTAATGAATGAAGCTTTATATTTACAGCTTTTCACAATATACAAGCAGATATTTACAATATATTACAGACATTTACAGATGTATACAGTAAAAAAGGTAATACAGAAACACCACACCCTCCCAGAGTTCCCAAAAGGGGTTCCCACCCACCCTACCACCTTTGCCCCACTACCCAATCTTATCCCATTATCTGTCTTACATGCCAGGTAAGCAAGGAAGATCAGCCAGGGAGAGTTAGAAGCAAGAATTGATTAGTTGAGTTACACAGATCTGGCTGGAAGGCAAGGGAAGGGAGAAACTAACAGCCCAGAGCTCAGATCAGAGCAGCTCTGCCTTATTTATATTTGGATTCTTATTTTTGTATTGGTCAGCAAATATATGAGTGAAGGAGACACAATCAATGTTTTCCTTTCTCAGACTATAACTGTATTTGTCTTATTAAAATATTCCAATTAACCTCAAACCAGTATAGAGGTGGACTCTGTCTCTTCTGTCTTTAATTCCAATTCATGTGGTCCTAAATCCAGTCCAAGAGTCCAGCTCCTGAATCTGGTTCCTATCTGACATTGTGTCTTGGACTTCTGCCACAATATCAATCGTGATGATGAGTAACTGCCATTGAGGGGCTGCATTCAATATGAGGGTTGTATGCATTTTTCCTTAGTTTTAGTTTTCTTTTCCAATTCACAATTCACTTTCCATTATTTCCTTTCTTTTCCCCTTTTGGAAGAGAGAGGATTTAACACAGAGCATCGGTCAGTTGTTTAGTGGCCAGCCCTTACCTTTAGTGTATAGAAACTCTCAACATTGTAGGTGGAGTTGACCTCTATAATTTTGCCATCTACTCTATAGATATCTGGAGATACCATCCTTGAAACTAGTCAAACTGGCCTCCATTTTCAGTCACTGGAGGTAAATGACCATACCCAGAATCATTGCCCAGTGCTGAATACTTTCCCTATCTATGAGGACAGATGAGAATGAGTACCTCAGCTATGGAAATCAGCTGTGCAAAATGAACTTCAAAGTGGTGCATGAATGCTTAGTATCATGGTTACCTATATCCAAACAAAAGTTGTAAGAATAATCATATTTATTAATAGATTCTTCTTTAAAACCACAGGCTTTTTTTTCTGGATATTTTCAAAGTCAAATTTCATACATAGGCTCCTTTTGTAACCTACATTATTATATGAGGATATGTTGGAAACAAATTTTTCATGGAAGGAATCCATGGATGCAGGTTTTTCGTTTTGGTTTGGTTTGGGTTTTTTTTTTCCAGTCTCAAATGTGTTTCGATGTCTATAGACAAGCTTCACAGACTTCTATCAGATGTAATTTTTAAGATTAAATTGAAAAGGTAGGCAATTAAATAACCAGTTTAGTTTTAAATGGTGTTATACCCAAAGATACTACTGATACTAATAGATGTTGCAGGTGCCTAACGTTTATCCTGATCACTTTTTAATAAATGCTGAATTTCAAAAGTAATTTTCAAAATAATTAGTGGTTTGGGGTGCATTAATCTTCAGATGTGTGGCTTGTGGCAAACTTGAAGAGTCCAATTTTTAGGTGATCGGCAAAAGCTTATTTTTTCTTGTTGCACCTTAGAAAATATTTACAGCAATAAGAGTTTTATTTTGGCATTTGCAATAGCAGCTGAAGGATGTAAGCATATAATTGTATAAGATTTTTCATGACTTCACATGCTCAGGTTTATGCTTTTACATATCTTCTGAGAAGTGCAGGCATGGAAGCATTAAAAATGCACAATGTAGATGTACTTTAAAAGCAGCAGAGTATGACAGCAGCCATTGAAATCTGGAGTGAAAACAGCATCAAATGAACATGCCTAGCACTTGCTTTGTGCAGTGTCAATTACATTATTTCAGATAAGAGTAAAATGTTCACTATAGCATGTGGGAAAGTGCTTGAATCCAATTCTACAGTGAATCGGTGAAAGAAATATGATAAGGTGTAACACTTCCCTTGTACAAGCTGTTTACATTCAAAATTCAAGCAACACATCTTGCCCTCCATTTTTAAGCAGAATTTTACAATCGTTGTGAAAACATGTGGTTTGGGCTTTTTTTAATGTGAGAGATTGCATAGACAAAATTATATTAATTACTAAAAATGTAGCCAGATAGATTTTGTCATTTCTGCTCCAGCTCAGAATCTGTAAAGGAGGCACTTCATTTTTTTTTTATTTTTTCCTGCTTCTCATTTAATCAAAAGTTACAGTTCAGTTCAAAAGTGTCATTTTAATATTTCCGCCCACTCTTGCTCAGTTTGGCTGCTATGGAAAAAGGAAAAGGTGTTGTGAATGCCTAAATAGGCACTGGAGAGCAGATGGACTCTAGCTAAAAAATTCTGGGTGAGAGAAATCAGAAGAGTTTCATTTCCATGTCTGCTCTATTGGCAATGAAAACTCTGGTTCTGCTCAGACGTGCAGATTCCAAGAGGCGTGGAGTGGGAGAATGGAGATCTCAGAAGTTTCTGTGAAGTTTCAGAAACACAGTGAAAAGTCTGATGCTTTGTGAAAATGTAGAAAGTGCAGTGGTGGGGGATGGGGCGGGGGGGGTGTGAGAATGAAAAAAAAAAGAAAAAAAAAAGCCTAAGATCATAATTTTATAAATTTGAACTGCACTTACTGCCTGCTCACTATCAGTGTACTCTTGAATCTCAAAAAGCAGGTATCAAGATGATAAAATGGCCCAAGTCTAGAGCTGACAGTGTGGTTCAGCATATTTAGACAGATCTATTCTCTGTGTGTCATTTATTTCTCCCTACACATCATCTTCCTTGCAGAGTGGTTCTCAATTTGCAGCAGAATGCTAGACTTTTTTTTAATAACTATTTGTGCTAGATAGCCTAAAGACCCAGACAGGATTCTGGTTCTGCTGAGTGTGTAGAAACAAAACAGAAAGACAGCTGGTGACTAAAACAATTTGTTGTGTTGAGAGTCGGAGGGGTTTGTACAGAGCAAACCTTCCCCAGCAAGGAAATACTGCCCCAGGGTCTCCTGCAAATTAAGATCAGTCATGAACATTGTAATTACCCAGAAGCAAAATGCAAGGGTACTGAATCTAAAGAATCATAAATTCTGTTCTATCTCTATTCCTGTACCTTCACCACTACATACAAAAAAAAGGCATTTTGTCTCCTGAGGTTGTTTTCACAAGACAAATTGCTAGTGGATGAAGAGTAAATGAGATCTTTCCCTTCTTCTGCTTAAACATGCTTCAAGTATCAGAGATGAAGGTCGCTTCTCTGTACATGAGACTATTTTACATCTCCTTAGGGTGTCTGTCACATGGAAGAGGTGAGGCAGAAGATAAAATGACTTCCTCATGGCTCAGCACTGACTTTGTGGAAACCAAGAGCAAATTGTCAGGCCTGCAACTGCCTTGTAATTGCTCAGTTGTCAGCAGGCCACACTGACCAACCATGTGTTACCATGAGGCCTGCATGGTAGTCAAAAGTATTTCCTAAATTTGTGGATCAAAGCTGACAACATTATCAAGCAGTGTTTTTAACAGAGATCTTGAGGAGAAAAAGAACAGGTCTAACTCTGATCCTGGGAAATTAGTCATGTGCTAAGCAATACATGTCACCTACCTGCTTCTAGATACATGTTCATAACCTGAGATAAACATTTCTCACCATCCTGCCTTTATTGCTAGATAATACAGATTTCTCATCTTAAAAAATATTGGTATCAAGTATCTCATAATGCCTGTGCCATAGCAACCTGTTAGCGTGATTTACTTTGACAGGAGACAATAGATATTTTATTGTTTGACCCCTTCAGCTCTGGCAATGTAGGTTATGTTTTTTTTTTTTCATAGGAGCTGTTTTATTTAATCTTGCAGGAGGCATTATTGAATCTCCACATACTTTTTTCCGTCTCTAAGGTATGGTGTTAAAGGAAATAGTATAAAGAAAATCCAGGATTTCAGAGAAAGGCACCCACCTAAGCAGTTCTGAAGTCTGTTATCTCAGAAAAGGTCTGTCTCTAAAAATATAGGCTTTACAAGAAATTCAAGGAAATCTTTCTCTTTAACATGTAAAAGTAATTACCGACTCTTGTAATTAAAACCATTAAGTTTCATAGAACAACTTCAAATGTCTTACCTCCTTTAAAAGGCCAGTGTAGCAATGACTAAGTGACTGTCAAAGTGACCATCCTGAGAATCAGGTGTATAAGAAGGCTCAAGAATTTCTGGCTGTTTGGTAATGAGAACGGCATATTAAATTTACAAGGGAGGAAGATGGAAATAACCACCACCTTGCCCCTTACATCATAGGCATGAATTAGTGCATGAATTAGTTCTGAACCATACAAAGTTGAATTATGCAATTGTTACCATGAGAGATTTTGTTCTCAGGGAATCAGGAACAGAATTGTAAAATTCATTCATTAGCAGGATTTACAGTTATGTCCAAAGGAACTGAAGTCAAGCCTAATGTCAGTGCTTGAACAAAACAAATCATTGATGTTTTCTTTGTAACATTCACTTAAGTTTGGTACTTCTAGACTAGCAAGTCAGTATATCTGGGAGTCTCTATTAAGCTGATTGCTTCTTCCAAACATTTTGAATCTGGCCAAAGGCTTAGAAGCAGGGTATCTTATACATCATACATACAAATACCAAACCCAGAGTCCTAAAACAGTGATCCTCTTTGGCAGCAGCAAGAACTGCTTCTGCATCTAGACAATCTAAATGATCAATTACACTTCAAATATGCTTTCAAGAAATCATGGTTTCCAAAACTCTTCATCAAAAATCAAGGCATCCTGCATTAATCACTGAGGCTAGCTATCTGTTGTGCTCCAGAGACTGCAGTCTACATCACCACAGCCAATGTGACAAAGGAAAGTTTTAAGATGGGATATAAAGGAGAACAACAAAGCAGCTTTGTTCGTTAAGCGCTTTTCCCAAGCTGGAGGTAGCCAGGGACTGTTTCTTTGAAATCTAGCAAGAATATGATTGTGAGTAGCTATCAGAAGCGCTGACCCCTTGGTACTGAACAACAAGTAGCAAGAGAAGAGATAAGGCAAGTATGTTCCCTGCAGTATTAGTTTAACACTTGTTTGAATGCTTGAAACTATGTTTGAAACTGTTAGAGAAGAGATGCAAAAAAATGTTGGGATAGCTTCAAAATAACAAATCGAGGACTGTAGTGGGAGTAGTGTTTGGACTTTTAATAGTATTCCAACCTTGTGCACTGCAATAGAGAAGTATTTCCCAGGTGAGTTTTTCTCAGGCTGAACCTCATGGGGCTACCAAAGCCCAAGGCTTTTGCAGAAAACCTGAAGCACTGAATCACAGTGCAGTTTCTTTAATGTACGATGTGAATGTAGTAAAAAAAACTCCTCACTGATTCCCTGAGTAGTTTTCCCATATTCATCATCTGATATGTATGGACCTGTCAAGTGAAGGTTCAGCTTCTCCTTTCTTTCCACTGGGTTTCTAGTCACAATTTTAATTATGTCTTGCGTTCAATCTGAATCAATTTAAGATCATCAGGTTTCAGAGTCTCAGTTCAACAGAAAAGATTAATAAATGAAAGAATTAATTCCAGTGCAGAGTAGATCAATCAAATCCTCAGCCTGAATGCTACTTGCAATTTGCTGTGTCTCTGTTGTTTTCTTGTGGGTGAAAAAGTCACCATGCTGCTACTATGGTAACAACCAAGGAGAAAAATTAGGCAAGAACCCCAGTCAAAGTGACAAGACAGATGCTGCAATTTTGTTTGCAAACATAAAGTGTTGAACTCTGCTCCATAGCCTCTTGTAGTGAGAAAGAGGGAACAGGAGAAGAAGGAAGGTTGGTTTGCACAAATTAATTTATTTTCTGGTTGCGATTCACCTAATCTCTGATAATCTGGTTTCATCATGAAGAAAGACAATGTGTGCTCTTTGATTAAATCCATGTATAGAATGGAACAGATTGTGGGAAAGGAAAATATGTTATAGAGCACAGAAAGAAATGATCTCCATGCTCTATGCTCTGCTGTCCTCTCTCACATACTGCAGCCCTGAGATGTAGATATACAGCAGGATTCACATGATCCTGGTCAACATGTGACATTCCAAGGGCTCATTTAATTTGCTTCTGTAGACACACTCTGAAAGAATTGGAATTTATTGGTTCTGTCTGGAAAGACCACTAAGTGTCAGGGCAGACATGAAAAACCACACTTGCCCTTGACGAAGTCACAGCAGACTGCTTTGGGTGTTTGTTGCTGTCCTAGGACAGAATGAAGTTGTGGTAGAGACTGTGTAATGGCTGGTGCTGTTCCCTTAACCACTAATTTCCCTCTTTTGTTTGTTTGGTTGGTTGGTTTTCACTTTTTTTTTTTTTTTTTTTTTTTTTTTTTTTTTTTTTTTTTTTCTTTTTTTTTTTTTGGTTGTGGTCATACAACCTTAAGATTTCAGAGATAGCATAGTGATTATAATTTTTTTTCTCCAGTACTCAAATTTCAGTTAGTGCTTTGCTAACAAATTAAGATACATTAAAATCACAAAGCCATTTTGAAAGCTGTTTCACACCTCGCAGCTGGCCTAACTTTTGACTATCCAAAGGTAATTTTGCCACACAGGCAATCAGGGATATTCTTGCCTTTCTGAAGAGATATATACATTTAAAGCGTATTCCTATTCAGAACACAATATTGTAAAAAGCAAGAGATCTTTATTGTTATGTCTTATTTTTTACGTACTCATTAGACCAAAGTGTTGGACCCTATTAAGTACATTCTTTTTGTGTCACTTCAGAGGTATTATTTATGTGTCTGTGGAAGTTAAAGCTACTATCTATCTTTAGCACTTGAGAAACTACTGATGATGTATCTTCAACTTAGAGGTTCTGTGGTATTCTCACAAACACATCACTGAAGATATTAGAAAAGAGCAGCTCTGGCTTTATGGCTCAGGAAAGATGGCTGGAAATAGTTCCTTCTCCATCCCATCAATGTTACTGTTGATGTCACTCAGAGGAGGCCTTTGTGGAAGAGTGCAAAGTACTTAGCCCTCTGGGGCCAGCACACATTTCTAAGGTATTGTATCTTTCTGCTGGCACAAGAGAAAACATTTTAAGTCATAAACCTTGTGAAACTGGAAACACATGTTCCAGAATCTGAGTTGAAATGCATGCTTGAACAACTTTTATTGAAACCTGTAATGAACTGCATACTAACAGAAGTAGAATTTAGCTTCAGATATCATGGGAGCAATTTTTCTAAAGCTTCTGGAATTGCTCTAGTTCTACTCCAACTGCCATCAAGACAAGTTTTCCTATATAGCCTTTTTATGGGTGAAGTTTATAACTCATATCAAAGACTTCTTTGAAAACCACAGTACACAGGGTTTGAGGAGTTTTTGGAGCCAAAATTGATAGATTAAATTAATAATTTAATTATTACCTTGGGTCAGATATAGTTTACACAAGTATTCTGTAAATCAGGAACCTATTCAAGAGCAGGACAGTACTCTGAAAAACTTATCTTTGTTCACCTCAGTAATTATGAAAGTTTCTTTAAATCTTCTGAAACTTTTAAGGAATTCATGAATCATAGCAATCTCCTTAGATAAAGAATCATCACATAACTTGCTGGACATGTTCAGACTTGGTCATCTGATACTAATTACATAACATTGTTTTTATTATACAACGTGATAGAGCTGGTGTCTTACAGAATAGGTGAGTGTTTGCTTTGGAAACAGATTTCCTGGGAGAAAGGCCAGCTCATTCGCCAGTGTGGTTTGACTATTACTGTTCATTTTTCAGTCAGATGTGCTAACAGCAAATCACAAGGCACACTGCATGGCAGCTTATAATTTTTACAGTTGAAACTGGATAGAAATCTAACTAGAAGTGCAAGACTCATGTCTTCAGAGGAAAAAGGAAACAAAGTGGGCATAGGATATGCAAATGTAATGAGGAATCCTGGTGGCTTGATGTATCTCTTTTTTGTTCATACAGAAATTTCCTAGTCTGAATTATAAAAGTAGGAAAATGTCTAGATCCCCATATACTACATTCCTGCCAAACACATTACTCTTTATTCTTATTCTTTGTCAATGACATCTCAGGTACTTATATTAACTTGATAGGTATAGACCCAAACTAAAATCAAGGCTTTTCACTTCCAAATATCTTTCCTTGCTTTTGCCATAAAATACATTGCTCTGATAAATGCTCATCCTCAGAAGTTGATGGAGAAGGAAAGTCCCCACTTACCTTGGGTAGATTCATTGCATCTTTGGTCATTTATTATATAGACATCACTGCCTGTCCTTACACATTCCCTTCATATTCCATCATAAGAACCAGACATTTTAAAGAACAAGTTATTACAAGACAAGGAGAGCTTACTAGTCTTCCAGTTCAGCCTAATAATTTATCATGTCCATAGTTGAAAAGCTATTTATGCATTATTTCTGATTTGAAACAGAAACCTTGTAATTGGTGAAGTTTTGCTATGCCTTTCTCCATTCAGATGAGTCCCTTAAACTAGCTCATGGCAGAATGAGGCAAAAGCATCAAACTGTTTTGACTACCAATTTTGTTCCTTAACTGCAGAACGCAGGCTTCCTACATGAAAATACAGACAATGGGGTCATTCACTGAGATTCTTCTATTACCTGAGCATAGATACTCATACATATTACAAATGGCTATGACATGTTAGATTATGGATGTGTTGCCTTATGTCACATCAAAACTATCATAATATTAGTCTGTCATCTTGCTGCTCCCTCGCTGGATGTGTTCAAAGCCAGTCTGGATGAGGTCTTGAATGTCCTGATCTAGTGGGAGGTGTCCCTGCCTATGGCGGGGGCTTGGAACTGGATGGTCTTTGAGGTCTCTTCCAACCTAAACCATTCTATGATTCTATCATAAATGTAAAAAATTTTTTTTTATTTAAGTAACAACCAACAGAGGAAAGATATCATTTCATATTTTCCCTGTCAATTTGGATAGTCTATTTAAGCCTTAAAAAATATAATGCTGCAAGAAACAAGCACTTAGTGTGTATTATTTTCATATTTATTTTTCTGTTCAGCTACTCCTACCTTATAACTCAATGTGGTAAATAGCTCACGCTAATTACTTAAAAATCCATTAAATTTTAAGTCTCATAGCAGATGCAAACACCATTTCAAATGTTCTCATTGTGTTGCCTACATAATTCATGAGCTCTTGTTAAAATGCAGATTCAAAGCCGGCATTTGGTGTGTGAACCACACTCTCCAGATTTTTGTGTATTCCTGGAAAAGTAGAAAACAGGCCTATAGAGCCTCAATAACAAATCCTTCTGTTTAGCAGCTATGCTGACCTAAATTAAAGAGGGAGAGGTCTTTATAGTGTAGCAACTGCAGGTGATGTTTGAGTTGCACAGGTACATGGGCCTGTTGATAGTCTAAGTAGCTACCAACAGAGCCAGGACTGGGAGATCTGAACAGCCAAGAGGAATCTCAGATTCCAATCCCTAATATCACATTAATTTATTTGTTGACTCTTTTGGAGTCGGTATGCCTCTTGTTCTTTTTCTTTAGACCCATAAAAAGCCAGGAGGTCACAGTATTGTGACAGTCAAAACTGACAGAGCAGAGGATTTTCTTGGCCTAGGCATACTTCAATGTGATCGTAGCCACCATCCAGCTGAGGGTGATGCCTTCATCAGTGCATCATTGATCAGCTTCGGGTGTTGGTTCTGAAGTATACTATATACCGTTCACTGTATCTAGATGACAGCTTGGACTCCATCGAGTATTTAAAATTATGCTACATACCTTCTCTCAGACACCAATATAATAGCCTGTATGTGTGAAGTTTAACCATTTAAATCAAAACTAGATATTTAGGGTTCCTTTTATAGATTAAAATAGATGCTGATTCATTCTTCTTGTGCCAGTTACCTGTCTAAGCACATGTAATGCCTTTTGGAAATAGCTACTCCATTCACTGTAAGACAAGTTTAGAGTAAACATCTTCAGGCATACAGCATTTATATTGATACAAGCAGGCCAGAAGTCTTAGACATAACCATTATAGGAAACTGATAACATTTTGGAGACCTGTAGGCAGCATTTTGAGTCTCTAAATAAAATTTTATTAGTGTGGTAAATACATTTTTTTTCCCAAGTGAACTAGTAATTCCGTTTTATTTTCACAGTTTCTAGTATATAAAACAAGATTTCCATAGTTCTCCAAGATGTTCTGATACTAGAAATATTAACCATTTTGAAGTACTGTTTAACAGCAGAAACAGGAACTTTTAACTACATCACTTAGTCACTTCTCCAAGTACAGCTTTACTTTAAGAGCAAACCTCTGTACCCTAGTCAGCTTTTCTCTAGCAAAGCCCACCGGATCTAAGTATGTGGTGGTTTCGTACTCATATTCAAAATTCTGATTTTCTGAGTTTAGTGTCTTGCAGGTAAATGGGTGCATGGAGTGCAAAGCACAGACAGTCAGCATATTTTAGTGTTCTTTATGCATATTTTAAAAGGCTTCATACAGTACTTTGGTTATTTCTAACTTTTATGCTTCAACTCTCTACTCTGTCCTGTAATATTTTATCTACCTTCTTCTCTGATCTTGCACTTTGATAGGGGTAGAAAACCTTTGGGAGAATGATCTAACATCTCTTGCTATCTTTCTTCTTTGTGATTTCTTTTTATTTTTAGGTGTTTTGTTGTTTGCTTTCTTTTACATTTTTTGTTTTGTTTTTCTTTCCCATTTATTTCTTTAGTTCCATTCTTGTCATCTTATTTATACCTTTTTTGTACAACAACTATGATGCTTTTTTTCCTTTCTTGGCAGAAAACCACAAGAACAGATTTGTTTTCAATTTTAGCTCTTCAATTTAATCAAGAAGATAAAAACATTAAAAAATAGTCCTAATTCTATATTCAAGCTCCCTGAAAAGCCCAACATGGAAATACTTTAGAATTAGTTTCTCCAATTTCCTACTTTTATCCCTTTGGAAGGATAGCTTAAGAGAAAGGAAATATTTAAGGAAAACTTAAGATCCTATGGTAACAGCTAAGGAAAACGTAGTTTTTGCCTAGAAGTTCTTCCTGTTTGCCAACCCCCTGCCCAGACTACCTTTATACCCATCAGTCTTGAACCTGCTAGAAGTCAGTCCAATTTTATTTCTTCTTCATTGTTTAAAGTCCTTAATATATTTTTAAATATTTTAATCTTCAAACATAAAAGAATTATTTTATCACTTAGATCTTTCATGCTTATATATGCATGTGTGTGTATAAATATAAATACAAATAACTTAAATAATTAATTAATTAAAATTTCCCTTCTGGATCAATATTACATGTTAACAGTGTCAGAGATTCAATTATTTCCTTCAGAAATACTCTGATAGCCACAACAGCACTCATTTTTCTGAAATTTTCCTTATGCATAGTCAATTCTTGTGTTCTATAAATTTTACCTTTTAATTTTTACTTCCTTTCTACCAATCTTGCTTCCACTCTTCAGACACAAATGTATTTTAAAGGGCTCATACGGCACATTTTTTTTATTCATTTGGGACTGGAAGAAGTCTGTATAGGGAAGTTTAGAAGTTTCTCAGATAATAAGACAATTACTTTTGTTGTGGAATGACTGACCTGGAACATACTAAAAGCTATAAATTTCTAAGTGTTGAAAGATTTTTATACTGCTTTTGTTAGATAACTATTAAATAATTAGAGAGGTTTTACAGTTCATCAGTGTAATGTAAACCCCATCTCCACAGAAAATATTAATTACTCTAGAAAAAACCTCTTATGGTTTGGGATCGAAGACAATGTGCCTTAGATCCAAGGATTCTTGATAAACCACAAAAGAAGGCAAACATGATGTCACAATGTTTTATTAAACATTACAAACTATTTAAGTTTTATTTCATTTTTTGCTTCTTCCTCTCCTTTAGACTCAGGATAACAAACCATCTTCATCTCTGTTTCCCTCCAGCAAATCCAGAAATATGAGCTTAAAAAATGATTCATTCACATAACCTTCTATTTTGTAATGTTAAATCATTGATGAAGGAATAGAGTAAAATCCTTATCTATGAATGCATCATGATATGAAAACTCATTTGAAATATTTTTCATGTGCATGATTTAAAATTCAGAAATAGTGGAATAATAAGCAATCTACAAACTATGTTTCCTGAAAAAAAAAAAAAAAAAAAAAACC
>VWZI01016464.1:37476-187024 GCA_013396835.1 Psilopogon haemacephalus
AAAAAAAAAAAAAAAAGCCTACTTCTGAAAATTTTAATTGAAGCCTTTGTTGTAAAGAGTTCTCAATGAGTTTTAGAAATTTTATTTTCATCCTGATAATTTTGTAATGTTTGCATGATCTACACATTTTTTCCCTGGTTCACTTTCAATTCATATTTCGGTAGATTTTTAACCAATTGCCTTTTTAGCTTTCTTTATGTTTAGCGTAAATGGTAACGCACATCCAAGTAACCCAGTGTCATTAGACCTGTTGGAGATACTTTTAAAAATCTGAAACATCTCTCTTCCACACTTTCCCAGTGAAAGTCTTCCTGTTTCCATCACTTTCCTTCTTTTCTCTTAATCTGAAACATACAAGTTTTTGGAAACTGGAACTTTAAAAATATTTCATTTGCACTTGCTGATTCTTCATGAGGCTGACAGAGCCTTGATTCTTTTGGATGCTTCCCTGGAAGGCAAGTCACTACCACCTTGTGGTAGAGAAATGACCCCAGATCCTAGATCTGACAGTTGCCAGACAATTCTGCCACTGAGTATTTCAGATTAAACCAAGGTATACATTACCTGACCAAGAATGTCAAACCTAGACTATAAGGCAGATTTCAGATGGAAGTCTAAAAATTATATCTTGCTCTTGCCCCTTCCATACTTAGAACACCTTAACATGACATCTGTTCTGTGAGTGGTAGTGTCTTATATTATCTTAGCTCTTAAATATTTTTTACCTCTAAAAAGTAAAGCCAAAATGTCCGTCTAGTCCTTATTTCACTATTATCACCTATTTTTCCCATATGCACTATTAAAAAAGTCAATAAAGTAATCTAATAAAAAATCAACAAAGTCATCTGACTGTTTGACCCTTCCTTCCCTTTTCAAGATTTTTTCCCTCTCGAATATTTTGACACAGTATGAAATTATCATTCATACAGAGGAAAAGCATCCAGGTGATTTATCAGTCACTCTTACCTCAAAACATATCTCTCAAAAAATAATTCTCTGTCTTTCTCAATCAGGAGCTAACCATTTCTCCTATGTTTTAGGGTTGATCATGAATCTTCACTTCTCCAAAGAACATTATTCTCTCCTGTAACATACTTAGCTATACTCACTTTCCCTTGTGGTTAAGTCTCTGCTGCAAATGTACACAACATGTTAAAAGCCCAAGATTTAAAATTTCCACCAATATATTATAGCAGGTTTAGGTCACTATTTTCCAGATTATACTTAGACAATGACTACAGTTTCTTAAATAAACTATGCTACCTGAACTCAGATTTTCAATATATCCCTAAATTAACTCAAAAAAGGTTGACAAGTTTAAACTCTTTCACATGGATAAATTAAGTCCAGTAGAGTTTCTCGACCTTTATTTGCTGAATAAATATTTGAATAAACTAAAAGAAGGCAGGCAATTATATTCAATTCAATGATATTTAATATAAAGTTTTTTGTTGTTTTGTTTTTTTTTTCACTGAAAAATGTTATTTTGGATCTACAACTCCTCTTTCCTGAGGAGTCAGGTGATGGTTTTTCCTTCTTAGATTGTATAACCCTTCAGATATATTCTGGTTTCAATATTTTACTATGTTTTATCTGTCAAAATGAAACATATTGATGACATTCTTATCCATTCTACACAATGGCTTTGTTTCATTATATTTATATTGGTCAAAGTGATTTACATAGCTTTCTGTTTTATAATATTGAGAGAAGAGAATTGCTGAGTCGGAACATACACTGCAATATGATAGAAGTTTTTTCCATACATATAGCCACTCTTGTACTATTACTGTGATAATCTTCGTGACAATGACAAATATAAATGTCTGACCTACTTGGTCTGCTATCACGCTTTAGACTATCAGCCTCCGTTATTACTTTGAAACTTAAAAGGTCTAAGTTTTGAATGAAATCTCAAATTTGTCTTACAAATTACAACAATTTTTTTCTCTTTTGTGATAATCTTTAGTATCTGCAGTTAGTGCTTATTGCAATAAATATCACACAGTAAACGTGTGCATATATGTTTACACTAAAAAAGTATGTAGTGTAGGATCATTTAGGTGAAATAATGTTCTGGCAAATCATAAATATATTTTTTTCCATTACAGACATAAAATGGTGAATGTCCTCATCTCTTTACCTTCGGACTAGAGATATCTATCATTTCATGTGACTAAGACTTTTTTATTTTACCTATCTTGCATTTTCTGTTAGCAATTGCTACTGATACATTGCGATATGTAGCACACTTAAAATGTTTAATATATTAGACTTTATGATGTTTCATCTTTACTATGCCCCACTATTCATTTCTAGCTAATACAATATGAACATTTTGTGATGAATGAACTCTACTCAAAAATAGTAATATCAAATCTTCAGACTGTAGCAACTGTTCCAGGACAGCTTTCAATAATGTAAAGGCATATCTAGTGCTCATACAAAACGTGACTGAAAAGAAATAACTGACTGACTGAATTGTATACTCAGTCTAAACCTCAGTTTATGTGTTTGGGGATTTTTTTGTTATTGTTGTTTGTTTGCTTGTTTGTTTTTTAAGCTGTGTAAAAATTCTTTACAAATAGAAAAATACATGGAAAATGGATGTATTATCTCCTTTATGATTTTTTTAATATCAAACTTTTTTTCATATTTATATCCAACATCTTCGGTACTGATCATCCCTCACTTAGAAATATAGAACTGATTGATTAAGAGCATCTTAATATTTTGTCATCCAGGTGCATTTCTGTGTGACTTATCCTAGGTGATCCTTCTTTGGTAGGGGGTTTGGACTTGATGATATTCAGAAGTCTCTTCCAATCCCTACCATTCTATGATTTAAAATCAGAACTGAGAATATTACCTTTCTAGTTTTTATACCTCATTGTTTAAAATCTGGAATTTAAGATCTGGAATCTAACCCTTGACTCTGGAAGAACAATTTATCCCACCCTCAGTTGTCTAAAACAGGCTAGATAAACAACTCCAAAGTGCTGATTTTTCTTTTCTTTAACTACACATGGCATCTCTGATAACTTTCTCAGCTGCAGATGTCTGTACTAAAGATGTCTACAGATAGCTAGGATTAATCCTACTGCTAAAGTTAGGTGGGATGTTTTAACCTTTCATGTATAAGAATTATGAGTGGTTCATGGCTATAACAAATACTCTGCAGTTTCTTAAAATATCCTTTGAGGGTACTAAAAAAATCTCTAAGCATACAAAGAATGACTCTGTCATAGCTAGACAAAACCAAGTAAGAAAAAAGTATCATTGTTTAGACAACTTTATAGAACATCATGGCTTTCTAAAAGCAGAGCCAGAACCTTTTGCAGCAACATTTTAACCATGTTTCCAACTGCCATTTAAAAATGGTTTCATTTATTTCATAAGATTGTATGACTGTTTATCCATGCCAGTCAAAACAATCCCATTGTGGTAAGACACAAGTTATTGGTACAAGATTAGCGCCTGCTGATATGTTTTGTTGTAAAATAGAAAGCCACATGTGCAATTTTGAAAACTGCCATGTAGCTTTTGTTTCACCTCTCCTGGTGTAAATTATTCTAAGGCCTTATCACCTCTAAAAAAGAAAATAAAAATCTTATGTTCTTTTAAACTTCTAAGTCTAAATTTTTGAGATACCTTGAGGCAATTAGTTACTTTGTGTCAGAGCAGGCACACTGAAAGAAAAACAGCAAACCAAGTAACTGAATAATGGATTGTCCACAGATTAATTACAAGCAGGAAAATGTAAATTTATTCTTTTGTATAAATTTTTTAAAAATCTATAACATTGATGGGACTATGCTTTTACTTTACACCACTAGAAAATGTAGAACCAGAGGGGTTTAATTCCATGTAAAACTGCCCAAATTTTGTTCTCGTCTGGTTTAGGATATGCATGGTGCTGTTTTCTCTAGATGAGTATTCAAAATGCAGTACTCATATCACTTAGAACTGGAGGCTGTCATCCATTCTGAAAATCAGGTCATCATAAGGGGTTATGCATGCTTGCTTTGCATTGTTTCCGCTAGAATCATAGAATCGTGGAATCATAGAATGGTCTGGGTTGGAAGGGACCTCCGAAGGTCACCTAGTCCAACCCCCTCTGCAGTCAGCAGGGAAATCCTCAACTACATAAGGTTGCCCAGAGCCCTGTCAAACCTCAGCTTTCTTATCTCCAGGGATGGGGCCTCTACCACCTCCCTGGGCAACCTGTTCCAATGTTGCCATCACCACAGGCCTTTGTAAACAGTCTCTATCCTTCTTGTAGGGCCCTTTCAGGTATTGAAAGGCTGCTATTAAATCTCCCCAGAGCCTCCTCTTTTCTGTGCTGAACAACTCCAGCTCTTTCAGCCTGTCTTCATAAAGAGGTGCTCCAACACACTGATCACTTTCATGGCCTTCTTCTGACCACGTCCATGTCTTTTCTGTAAAGAGAGCTCCAGAGCTGCATGTGGTACTTCAGATGATGTCTCACCAAAGCAGAGTGACAGAATCACCTCTCTGGATCTGCTGGCAATGCTTCTTTTCATGCAGCCCAGGATGCCACTGGCCTTCTGGGCTGTAAGCACACACTCTCTGTTCATATCAAGCTTCTCATCCACCAGCACCCCCAAGTCCTTTTTCCACAGGGTTGCTTTCTATCACCTCATTCCATAGTCTATATTGATAGTGATGATTCTTCCATTCCAAGTGCAGAACCCTGCACTTGTTCTTGCCTAACCTCATGAGTTTCACCTGGGCCCACCTCTTCATCTTGACTGGGTCCTTCTGGATGACATCCCATCCTTCTGGAGTATAAACAGCACCACTCAGCTTGGTGTCACTGCAAGCTTGGTGGTGTTGCACTCAATCTCACAGTCTGTATCACTGATAAAAATATTAAAAACCACAGGTTCCAGTACAGACCCCCGAGGTACACCACTCATCACTGCTCTCCATCTGTATTTTAAGACACTGAACACTGCTCTCTGAATGTGACCATTCAGTGAATTCCTTATGCCCTCAACAGTCCACTGATCAAATCCATAACTCTCCAGCTTGGCAAGAAAGATGTTGTGGTGGACCATGTTAAAGGACTTGCAGGAGGCCAATTAGATCACATTCATAGGGTGTCTCTTACTTCCCAACATAGACACTTCATCATAGAAACCATAGGTTAGTCAGACAGGATTTTCCCTTAGTAAAGTCCTTAGGCCATCTTGAATCACCTCCCTACCCTTCATCTGCTCTAGCATGACGTCTAGGAGGATCTGTTCCATGACCTTCCCAGACATGGAGGGGAGGAAAACAGGTCATTAGTTCCCAGTGTCCTCCTTTCTACCCTTTTAAAAATGGGTGCAATGTTGCCTTTCTTCCAGTCACCTGGGACTTCACTTAACTGCTAGGACTTTTCAAATATCATGGAGACTGGCTTGGCAACTACATCAGTATACCCCTCATGACTCTGGAATACATTTTGTCAGGTCCCATGTATATTTTCAGGTTCCTCAGATGGTCATGCACCTGGTCCTCACTTACAGTGGGAAGGACTTTGTCTCCCTGGTCTCCATCTTGTGGGCCATCAACATGAGAGCCATGAGGAAAGGTGTTTCCAGTGAAGACTGAGACAAAAAAAGTTGTTGCGAATCTCAGCCTTCTCCCTGTCCATTGTTGCTAGTTCTCCACTGTTGCTCATCAGGAGGGCTATGCTTTCTTTAACCTTCCTTTTCTGGTTAACATACCTGTAGAAGACTTTCTCGTTTTGCTTTACATCCCTTGTGACATTCAGGTCCAGATGTGCCTTGGCCTTCTGGACCTTGTCCCTACACAACTGGTCATTGCTCCTATACTCTTCCCCAGTAATTACCTTTCTAGATATCTACAAACTGCTTAAACCCTGTTCTAAAGACTTGAACTTGTAAAAAATAACATTAGATTGAGGATGCTGAAAATGTTCCTGCAAAATGCTAGAGGACAATCACCATGGCACACTTCCAGCATTAAATTCTATCTAGAAGCCTTTAGTTAATTCATCAATCAATAGTGGGAAAATCTGGTCCTGATACCTTGTTTCTTAGATCCTAATCAAAAGCTAATTACCATCAAAATGATCAACAAGCTCTCTAGAAGACACATCTAGAGTTATCCTCTTGTGTGGTAGGGGAAGAAGATGCAGATAAAGTTATTTATATAAGTGATACTTTTACTCCCTGCTTGGAAACTTTGTTTATTTAAGCTGGAAAAGAGGAATAATAGAGATGTGAACAGAGTTAAGTCACTGAATTATAAAAGTATAGGCATTTTCATCAATAGTAGGTACTGTGTTCTAGTTCTTATGCAAATGTTAAGATGGATGCAAATTTCATTGGAAAATCTTTTTCCTCACCTGTGCTTCCTCTATTTTCTACACTTTATCCAGAAGGAAGGAACGTCTATGATAGAACATATAGTTTTCATGTGGTTGTCTGTTGTGGTTGACTGTTCATGCCTGAGTTTTTTGGGTTTTTTCTTTTTTTTAAATTGAAGATAATGTTTAGGTATGTAATTTTTTTTCAGCTACTGTAATCAAGGTTGAGATACATCACCCACTCATCAAAAGCATCTAAGGGTGAAGAACTGCAAATGCAAAGCTTATGAGTACTAAAATATATGGTAGAACTAAAGCTGGTATCAGCCATCAGAAAGGATTAAATCACTTAAAAGAATCCCAAGCTTATAAAAATTTGTGTTTAAACTGTACGTTCATCAACTCCATCTGCTGGTGTGTTACTTAGTATTTGAACACAAGTGTATTCCATTTACTGGTTAGTATAAGGCAGTATTACAGCCTTCTCTGAAATTCAGTAGATAGTTATTACTCCAGATGTTTTTTAAAACCAAAGTTTGTTAAGTGTAGATGTCTGGCTGACTGGAAAAAAAAAATGTTGCAAAATACAACTGCTGATTTTTTATTACATGCCACTGAAATTCCAGAATCTATAGAGAGGTTATAAATTTGTATATATAAAGCTGAAATCTTAGGGAACTATATTTGCTTATGCAACTATTGATGCAATACTATGGGATGATGCCATATGTTGGGTCAGATGATTCTGCTGAGGGTACGAACACTGAGTAATATCCAGAAATGGGATGGTAAAATGAAAGGGCAGAACACATGAGGATCAGGAGCTTGATTAGCAACAAGGACGGACTATATGCAGCTTTCCTTGAGCTGAAAAATCAAGGACTTCTTTCTGGTACTTTTTTTCCCCAGATGTTTTGGATCAAGTACAAATGGAAAAGTACACAATATTGTACACAATAAACAGTATCAGTATGTTCTGAAGTTTGGTTTGGAGGCATGAAAGTATTACTGCTAAACATGTTTGATATCTTTAATAGGAGGAGCTGTATCAAGCTATCTGCTGATGGGCTGGGATAGAGGTGGTGAACAAAGTAAGACTTGTCTCAAATTTTTTTCAGGTTTCTATATGAGATATTTACTTAGTGTTGTTGTGGTGGGCCTAAATAGGCCAAAATAGACCTGAACATGTCCTGGCTTGCCCAGACATGTTCCCATGCTCCCCCCCCAGCCCCCCCTTCTGTGCTGGGGGAAGCAACCATGGAAAAGGAAAACAAAAGCCCTAGTTTCACCCAATATGGTCAAGCTTGGCAAAGTGCCATTGACTAATCTATGCCCAAAAAGCCCATTAGACTAGGGCTGCATGGAGAAGAGGGGGGAGCACGTAACACAATGGCTACTGCCATTGCTGCTTCTGCCTCAATGTGCTCTCTGTGCTACTGCTCATTGCATCCTCCCTGCCCCTCTGCAAGTCTTCTGCTAAATTGGGAGCCAACAGGAATCAGGTCAGAGATTATGTTAGACCCCCATCTTCCCAAAAAAAAAAAAGATTCTGGGAAAACTCCAAAGCCTCTAACAGCTTTGAAACCATCGACAGCAACCCCTGCACCTGCTCTGGGTACTGTCTGATACTATAATGCAGCCCTGGAAATCTGGAGTGACCAATTTGTGAGTAAACACTCAAAATCCTCTTAGCAAATCTGTAGCAAAATTCTGTAAATTCTTAAGTGAATCTGAATGCCTTCTGTCTTAGCAGTAGAAAGGAGCCTCTCAAGTCCTCTGGTGGGCAAGAGATATAATTGAAACTAAGAATCTCCAGTTTTAAGTTTAATGTTTGTTATATTGTTGCTAGTTATGTTTCTTAAGTGTTCCAGATTCCCTGTTTATCTCTCTCTGTCTAATGTTTTCATAATCATGCAAAGAACAGATTATTATTAAAAATACTGGTTGGTAATGAGTTTCTGAATAACAAAATTAATAAACTATATTAATTTTCAAAATACCATCTCACACTCATACCTAGCCATTACAAGTGTAAATTATAACAAGTCAAATTATTAAAGCTTTTATTCATACCAAGTTAAAACTTTACTAATCTTTCTTTGCATATTGCCAAGGTACAGTATAGATCATAAAGTTCTTGAGGAGAGATGGCATTTAAAGAAGTTAGAAAAAAATGTGTAAGAGGGAGAAGCTGTGGGACTGGCTTGTTCTGAAAATTAAATAAATCCTTTATTTCTGAAAATATCTTTTCATTATGGCAACCATGCAATGCTCATCATGTGGCATTTGTGTATCTCAACTCATAAGCAATGGCAATAAAAAAGTAATTAAAAATATAAAAATAAAAATACTAACTATATTAAAATTAAAATTAATATTAATATTATTAATAACAGAGCATTTATTTCGTTCAAGGGAAAATTTCAACACCAGAAGACAAAATTTGTGATATAATGATATTGATTAGGCAAGTGAATGTGTAGCCAGCAAAATCCCTCAGGTAAGAAGCAGGATTCTTTGTATGTTTAATGTGAATTTAAAATTACATTTTTGTAAAGAATTTCAATTTATCTTTTGCCATTGTCTGCACAATGAAGCTAGTGTGTTTTTAATTAAACATTGATTGAACACTATTAAGGTCTGAGATTTTCTTAATGGGGCAAAGACTTTCTACATATTCATAATTCTTCTGGGCCAAGTCAGGTTTTGAAGCCTTATAAGTTTTTAGGTACTAGTATATTTGTTCCTCACACTGCTGTGTCATTGTCAGTATGTAACTCTAGGTCTAGGTTTAAGACCAATAACTTCTGCATACTCAGTTGTTCAGTGCTCCTCCTTCTGTGTTTGTATTAGGCCACAGGTGAAAAGTTGTAATGGTTTCCTGTGATTTATGAGCACTCTTTTTACAGATGTCTGGCAAGCTTCTTTCTGGCTTGCTAGGAAACTCCTGTCAAATTTAGCTTTCTTTTTCCTCTTTAGGTATTTTGAAGATCTGGTACATCAGCTACCTGCCAGACCCCTTCCACAATACATAATTCTTCACTTTGAAGTTCAGTACCAAATAAGAACTTAGATTGTTTAGTGACCTTTTGTACAAGCATTTCAGCAGCAATTAACTGTTCCTTTCCTTTTGTGCCATGAGAAGACCCAGACTGTCTGCTTGCTTTTCAAGTGAGGAGAAAAACAGTGCTGTTAAGAACAGAGGCAGCAGCCTCTTTTTTCATTAGCAGTAACAGTAAGAAAAGTCAGAGAAGGCAAAGCAGCTGCTATAGCTGATACCAATGTGCCAATATTTCAGCAGGAGCATAATTTGATTTCCAGCTGTGAAGTGACACACACAGCACATAGCTGTAATTTTGATATTAGTGCATAAATAACACTGAGCTCAAACTCAAAATTTGTATTTTCACATATTGCAAAGAACAGGAAGACAATTTCCTCCTAGCAGTTTACTGTGCTATGGTGTACAAATTGTAAAAGCTTCTAACTTCTAAATAGACATAATTAATGAGTTTTATTACTCTTGTAATAATTTTTTATAAGAATAGCTAGGGAAAATTACAGAACTGACCTAGTCCGCTGTCTGTTACTTTGTACGTTGGCTTTTCCACACAGATGTGTTAAATGAAGGCTAAATAAGAAATTATAAAAGCTGTTATATGCGATTTATTAAAATACCTTCTCAAGTACTATAATCATAAAATGTTTTGTGTTGGAAGGGACTTTAAAGATCATCTAGTTCAAATCCCCCTGATATAGGAGACATTTTCCACTATACCAAGGTGAAAAAAAGCCTCATCCAATCTCGTTTTCCAACACTTCCAGAGATGGGGCATCCACAATTTAATCTCTCTGGGCAAATGGTGAATATTGAGTTGGAATTATATATTTTCCTACAATGAGAAGAAGAAATTAGAACCTTCATGGTGCCTTCACGCTGACAAAACAAGAGAAAAAAATCTGATACCATGTGACATGAGTACTGCACATGTTGTTCAGTCATCAGACAATACCAAGCACAATGTGACTATGAAATAGGAACCTGTAGTTGTGTTGAGTAACTCAGTTCAAGAAAACCAAGCCAAAACAAATAACACTGAATGAAGAAACTGAGGTCTTCTAATTGACTGACAGATTTCCTCTTTTTCTGAAGTCACTAGAGCAAAACATTCTCCCTATTCTATTGATTCTTTCAATCACGTTAACTTAAAAGTAACTTAGAATAGCTTCATCATAAACTTATATTGCAACTGTGTAGCTTCTACACAGTCATGCCGTTTGTTACATTTTCACATCACACATGTGAAGAATAGCTTTCCAGCAAGTTCATTCACACGCAAACCACATATAATTTACCTCATTTAAGTCATGTCATGTTACAAATTAAGTCTTGCCAGAAATTATGTCATAAAAGTATTGCCAATGTCAGTGATCCAGTTTTGAAATTCAAACTTATGAAATGCTGGCAAATATTTTACCTCAATTAGTCAGTATCAAGGACAGCAACATTTCAACTTTTTCAAGTGACAACCTCATTCTCTTTCAAATATGAATGTGGTGGGGTTCTTTCAGTTACTGCTCTATAAAGTCTGTTACCAAGTAATACACATTTTACTAAGAACATTACAGCATCTGACTTGACTATGTTGTATGCAATATGGTACTAACATAAGTCACTTACATTCTTCATACTTACTTCTGCCTATTCAACAGTAGCACACATCATCACAAGCACATAAATCACATGCAAAATGGGATGTTCCTATTCAGAACTGAATTCTTGTTGCGTCATTGTGGACCCTGGGCATTTTTCAGGCTCTGAAGACAAATTATGTAGATCATGCTAGCTCACATATACATAGTGGTGTCTAGCCTTTTCTGATTGAATGCTAATTGGCTAAAACTGTGCTAGAGAACACACTGAAAAATAAAATGTGAGCTTCAACTCTATTTGTAGCTCCCTAGTACAGATGTATACTTTATGTCTCTAAAGAGCAATGTGGACTGTCAAGGCTATGGAATGGAGAGCTGACTGTGTTCCCAGACAGCTGGAGCTGGAGTTGTGGAGATGGAGGCCTGGAGCCCATGTTGTAAGTGAGAAAGCAACAATTACACATGAGCAGAACAATACCAATAACGTTTTGTAACCACAGGAATCTAATACCATTTTACATGAACTGCCAAGAAATCCACATAAGACTGTTCTGCACATCACAGCAGATATGGAAGACTCATGAGTGCAAGTATATCAAATGGTACAAAAGAGAGGTGAAGCACCTGTATGAAGGCAGTGGAATCAAACACAGGCACAGATCTGCCTTCCAGATTTGGACACCAGAGTGCAAAAGGCTACATGGATATGTTAGTACATGAACCAGGTGTGGAAGTTAACTACATTTTATCCATATTTAAGAAGCTACATAGCCTCTGTATGGAGTTTCAAGTGTGACTGCAGTGTAATCAAGGATCTCTCTTCTCTCTATTACCACACTGACTAGGTGAGTGTGTATGGACTGTAATGGGAACCTGGATGCCTGCAGCATCTGTGGATGTCTATATTTAGGAACCTACATTATGTGTCTTGCCTACTGACCTAACAGCTTACAGAGAGAGCAGAACAATTAACAGTTCTACTTTGGCTTGTCAGGTCCCAAGCCAATATACCTAGTTTCGAGCCACTCAGACAGTATTTTTTTCTAGCAAGTTAGCTAAGCAATAAGAGAAAACTGGAGTAATTCAGAGGCTGTACAGATATGAGAAAGACTAAACCCCACAGGAGTTTAACGTCTTGAATTCTGATACTCAGGTAAGAATTTACCTAATTACACAACAGTGCCTCGAAAACAGAGATGCAAAAAAATACTCCAAATCCAATGTTAAAAATGCAGTTTTGAGCTATAATAACAGAACAAAGGAAGTGAGTCAACCCTGTTTGTTTACAACCTTTTTAAAGAAAGAAGCTTATATGAACTTCATCTATAGTTAGTGAAGCGAAAAAAGGTATTGCCAGAGGATATTTCTGTTTCAACACAAGCTAGAAGTGACATGTTGGAGACGTGTATTGACTACATCAATATTTAAGTATTTTATTTAATTAAAGTTGAATAACAAGAACAAAGAATTTGCAGAAACATAAACTTTTTGATGAAAAAGGAAGCAAATATTCATAAAAGAGAACCACACTGTCAATAAATATAAGCTACAAGGAGAAGTGGCATAGTAGGCATAAACATATGTAGGACCACACAAATTCTTCATGCTGAGGCAGTGTTTCGTGCACTGATGCAGGGCAAGATGAGAATTCAGCACAACCTCTCGAAGCAGCTGGCAGGAGAGAGGTTATGCAAAGCTAGCACTGAACACTATTCAAGCCTCATAATCCTTCATATATTCAAAACTTTGGCAATTACCATTCTCACAAAAGAAAAAGAGCACAACACCTACAGAAAAACTTTCCGAATATACAGTACAAGGAGGTACTACATACAAAGACAGAACAAATGCTGTGTTTTAGCAAGTACAAATGCTAGTTGGAGAAGACATGTTATGTCCAGAAAACCAATTGTATCATCATCATGTCCTTCCACAATCACATTTTCCCCTTGCTCTGCAGCATATTGATTATTCATAAAATTATTATGATACAAATAACCTATTTGAAACAAAGCACACTGTACCCTGCCCTTACTATAAATATAATGTTTGTTATAAATGCAGCAGCATAGAATACACAGGGAGATAAACTGAACCAAGCACATATATTTTTTTTTCCTCTGTTTTGTCTGGCATTTATAAAGAAATATTCATCACATCTGGAGTTAACCAAAGACTTTAATGGTGGATTTTATTTTATCAGACAAGAAAAGGCTGAGGGGAGACCTTATTTCTCTCTACAGCTCACTGAAAGGAAGTTGTAGTGAGGTGGATATTGGTCTCTTCTGCCTAGTGTCAAGTGACAGGATGAGAAGAAATGCCATCAAGTTGCATCAGGGGAAGTTTAGATTGGATATTAGAAGAAATTTTCCATTGAAAGACTTATCAAAGACTGGAATAGGCTCCCCAGGAGGGTAGTTGAATCCCCATCCCCCAAGAGGTTTAGAAGACACAGAGATGTGGTGCTAAGAAACATAGTTGTACTTGTTTTTCTAACAAAAATCATTATATGATTGCATTAACTCAGTGAGGAAAGCAGTTTTTAAACTGTAGCAAACAAAATTAACATTTAGAAGAAACTAAGAGCAAATAGGTGTTTTTATGGCTCATTTTTGTCACAGAGAGTACAGATTTATTGAATCTTTCTTTCAAAGAATCACAGGCTAATGAGCTGTAGGCATTGGAAGGTATTTTTTGGGATAACCTAGTCTAATTACCCTGCCAAACATATTCACCTAGATCAGATTGCACAGGTAGGGTTTGATAGTCTCCAGAGAGGGCTTTCAGTTGAAGTTGGCCTTATAAAAATATGCATATATATATATATATATATATGTGTATGTATGTATGTATCAATGTATACACACATACATATACCAATATTCTATTGTCCTGAATGTAGTTCTTCTGTAGTTATTTTGCCTTATGGTGGTGTTCACATTGTGGATCTGATTGAGATTTGTTTCAAGCAAACTACTAGTGTCCTATAGAATGTTATGTTTCAAGATAACTAGAAAATAAATTAAAGGTTTAAATTATTCTTCAGTGACTTAGATTTTTACTTTTGCTATTAAGACTATTTCCTTTAGCTTATTATCCTCTTTCAGGGATAGCTGTTTTATCTATTTCTTTTTTATGTCGTATCTTTTCAAAAATAGGTCCTATATAACTGAGACCTGTTCATTTCCTTCCTTTTCTCTCTCTCTCTTTTTTTTTTTGTTGTTGTTTTGTTAATCTCCCATTATTTCAGTATTTCATTGTTTTTTTTAAATTTTGCCCATAGGCAATAATTTTACTGCAGTATTTTGTAGTGTGGGTGATATTTGAGTTTGTATCTATCATACGTATCCTGAAAGACTTTTGTTACTACTCTCAGAAAAGGGGCAAAGAACTCCATTCTCATCTTTTCCAGTAGTCTAGGAGTGTAATCTTAGGAAATAATGCTTTCTTCCAACTGTTTATTTCTGGGAAAACCCAAGGGCCACTGTAGTCTGGAAACTACTTTAAGTGAAACTTGAAACTCAGATTTGATGCTTTTGTAAATCTAATACTTAAAAAAACCCACCAATAAACAGGGTCTGAAGTTCTTCATATGGATTGAGAACCTGGCAAACATTTCTCCACAGAGACATTCATTTCCTCCCTCATGAAGAACTGAAGATTGTATTTAAAGAATGAGACTGCTTGTGTGACAGAAGCTGAATATCAGCTCCTGCTGTGTAAGATGGTGGCTGAAATAAATCTGAGAATTCAGTGGAACAGTTTTCCAGCCCTGTATACCAACTCAGTGTGTCATGCTTACAGATCACAGGACCACAGGATGTTAGAGGTTCAAAGGAGATCTTTGAATCCAACTGCCCTGAAGAAGCAGGGTAATATAATCCAGCACAGGTTGCACAGGGACACATCTAGATGGATCTTGAAAGTCTCCAGAGAAGGAGACTCCACAACCTCTCTGGGCAGTTTGTTCCAGTGCTCTGTGATCCTTACAGTAAAGAAGCTCTTCTTTACATTGCATTGGAACTTTCTGTGCTGCTATTTACATCCATAGCCCTTGTCCTATCACATGGTGCAAGTCAGAAGAGGCTGTCCTTTCCTTCTTGACATCCAGTCCTCATATTTATAGAAATTTATTAGATCCCCTCTCAGTCTTCTCTGCACACTAAAAAACCCCAAGTCTCTCAGCCTTTCATGAGACAGTGCTCCAGGCCCTTAATCACAGCCCTCCATTGGACTCTCTCAAGCAGATCCTCATCTGTCTTGAACTGAGGAATCCAGAACTGGATGCAATATTCTAGATGGGGCCTCACCAGGACACAGTAGAGGGGAAGGAGAAGCTCCCTCAGTCTCCTGGATACACTCCTCTTAATGCACCCCAGGATACTCTTAGCCTTCTTGACCACAAGGGCACATTGCTATCCCATGCATAACTTGTTCACCATGACTCCCAGGTCCTTCTCTATGGGGCTGCTTTCTAGCAGATCACCTCCTAACCTGTTCAATTTATTATTCCTTCTCAGGTGCAAGACTTTGCACTTTCCTTCTGAGATCCTTTCCTTCTGTGGTTTCAGCCTAATTCAATAAACATTATCAAATAGAAAGACAAATCTCAACATTTGTAAGTAGATACAATCTTGCTTCTGCCCTTTCACATGGTGAGGGCAGCAGATATGTAGTTTTGTACTGTACTTTTTGTTCAGTAACAACAGAATTCTTACACAGATAACAAACCAGTGTTTGATGCGTAAAACTCAGGCTGTGGAAGATGCCCATAGGAACCTTTGATGCATTGAGACTGCATGTTTAAGAATGTTGTAATTCTTATTAATGATCCTGAAAAGTTAAGCTAGAGAGCTAACATGCAGACTTTCTATGCTGGAAGTTAACTTTAATGTTTTTCATTTGAAATCCCATCTTTTTATTCCATGATGTTAGCTAATTTTGAAGTTATAATTTTACCTTCAGTAGAACATAAATTCAAACATCTCACCTCTAAATCAAGTATTTGCACATATTTCTGTTACAAAACAACATAATAATATTTAGTTAGTTTCTCATATTAAACACTTCATCTATAAATACACAAATTAATTAACTGACAATTTTGTACCTTTTTTCCCCGTAGTCTCTAATTCCTTATTTCTGTGTTTGTCTATACAGTGTCCTGATTCTGTTTCATAGGAAAAGGGAATCAGTAAAATTATTGTTCACATTGTCTTTCCAGTGGGTTGTTGGAAAAGCTTCTTTCTCAGTAGGAATGAGAATCCAGGGATTTCATGTCTTCTTCTTTGACAAATACGGGTAATTTAAAGGAATAATCCACAGAAATAATGTTCTATCAAGTTCCAACTGTGTGCCAGTTTGAAAGTACATCAGGAATGCTTGTGTAACAGTTTAGACATTAGTTAAAAACTTGGAGTGGTTTGGCTTGGTATGATTTAATTTTGCTTTCCTTTTCTTGAATAATTTCAGCAATGAAACCCAGCAGATTCACTCCAGGTTTTGTGTAATACAAGCTTCCTTGCAAAGCAAAGCAAAGCAACAATCAGGACCACCACTTGAAGGTGCAATTACCCACTTCTTCACACACTTGCTGCACAGTGGCTGTCACCAGAGAAATATAACCACTGGAGAAACAAAATATTTTAAAATCACATGCTATCCTCTAACTAATAATCAGAAATTCTGTAGAATAACTCAGAGAGGAATCATAGAACAGTTTAGGTTGTAAGGAGTGTTAAAGACCATCTAGTTCCAATGACTCTGCTATGGGCAGAGACAATTCCTGCTAGACCTGTTTGCTCAATGGCTCATCCAACTTGGCTTTCAACACTTTCAGGTTTGAAGCCTCGACAGCTTGTCTGGGCAACCTGTCCCAGTGCTTCACTGCCCTCATGGTGAAGAATATCTTCTCAATGTCTAATCAAAATGTAGTTATGATGTAATTGGTGCTCTCCTAATGTGTGGGCAATAGTGTTTTCAAGAAGTACTAGGTCATTTCATTGTCCTGAATCAAGGTCCTGAGACTCACTTATCCTGGCTTTTGGGATGCTGCTGGAGAGGTGTTTGGGTTTGTGGGTTTTTTTTTTTTTTTTGTGAAAGAGCTCTTGCAGAGTGTGATTTTCCATGGCTCTGAGCAAATGATACACATTCAATCACACTGTGTCTCTGTCTAGACTAAGAACATCACATCAGAGCTATATCCTGTGATACTGTGATTTTACTTTGGCAAAAAGCTAACATAACTCTGAAGAATTGGCAGTAATGAAGTGACCTCAAATTATGCCACTTTTTGGTATCTGTGCTGTGTCTAAGGCTGTAAGACTTAATGTCAGTTTCTAAGACTGTTAGTGTTCTTGCTGTCAATTTTCTAATGAACAAAATATCCACAGTGGCAACCTATGCGTCTTTGTTTGCATTCTGTATTTTAGCAGAACTAAATACAGATTTTGCAGCCTCTTTTTTAGGAGGCACTTTATTATTTTGACACCATTCTTTACAATCTCACTAGATCACAAAAGATAGAGATGGTTGTCTTGTCATTCTATAAGCTACTGTCAGATTTTATTATTGTTAGCCTACTATGAATGTGACATAGTGATCACTGCTTTGGAAATCATGTCTTCTACTCGGGTTTTCTCAATAAAGTGAGAATAACGATCAAGGACAAGTATAAATATTTTTTATCTGAACAACATGGAAAAGTCTGGTTTTTATCCTGCAATTTTTAGAGTAAGTTTTTTTTCAGCTATCTGATGAGACTTATCAGAGTTAAGAATGTTGCTAACAATGTTAACAGTTCTAACAATATTTTTAGTGCTATTAATAAATCACAGCTTTTTAAGGTTTTCCTCTTTGTAACAATCCTGATACATTCTTCGAACGCATTTTCCTTGGAAGACCTTAGAAATGTCACATGAATCCACCTAAACCATATCACATTCTTCCTCTTAATAATTAGTAGAGGTTAAGGCTTGTTTTTTTGTATTATCGTCTTCAGTAAAACCAGATTTGACAGGATGAATTTTTTGCTGTTTATCCAATTTAAGCAATCTGTATACATATGTATTGACTTCCGCTCATAAATTCTTCAGTCACATGTAGCAGTGAATGTGTGTCAGCAAACAGCTTCCCATCAGATTGCAATTCAGAAGGTAACTCAAGAATTCATAAGAAAGGATGTGCTTTGTGTGTGTTTGTCTGTGTTTTAGGGGGTTGTAGGACATGATGTAGAAACTGAGGAAGTTCAATATGCTTAGGCTGAAGGATAGAAGTCTACTAAGTAGTCTAAACTCTTTTCCTTCCTTATGTACAGTTGAGAAAATAGCAGCAAGCTCTTGTCAGGGGTGTACAGTAGATGACCAAGAAGCAATAAGAACAAGGTACAATAAAGGAAATTTGAATTTAATGCAAGGGGAAAAAAAATTCAAAATGCAGACTGTTAGCCACTGGCACATATATCCAGAGAAGATCCCCTGAAATCTGTTTTTACACATTTCTACGACTCTGTTAGATTTGACATTCACCTTCTTTGCTCAGAACATTGAAATAAGACATCTTCAGAGACTGTTTAGGTTGGAAAGAACTTTTAAGACAATCAGGTCCAACCTTTTAATTCTGCACAAACAAGTCCACCACTAAACCAGTTCACTGATAACCACACCTACACAACATTAAACCACTCCAGAGATGGTGACTCAGTCATTTCATTGCACAGACTGTTCCAGTGCTTTGTAACCCTTTTAGCTGAGATGTTAGAAATTCCCTAATATCCAATCTAAACCTCTCCTGGCACAGCTTGAGGCAATTTGCTCATAGCCTATCCTTTGTTATCTGAAAGAGACTAGCATCCATCTTGCTACAATCTCCTTTCAGGTAGTTATAGAGATCAATGTTCTCCCTCCAGCCTCCTTTTCTTGAGGCTAAACAACCCCAGCTCCCTCATGCATTCATCATAAACTTCTGCTCAAGAGCCTTCGCCAGCTTTTCTTCTCTTCTTTGGATGCTTTTCAGCTCCTCAGCATCCTTCTATTAGTGAGAAGCCCAAAACTGAACTCAGTACTCAACATGAAGCCTCATTAATGTCAAGTACAGGAGAAAAATTACTTTCCTTCTCCTGCTGGCCACAATATTTCTGATACAAATTGGGATGCTGTAGGTCTTCTTAGCCATCTGGGTACACGGCTGGCTTGTATTTAGTTGGGCATCACCCTTAGGTTCTTTTCTACTCAGCAGCTTTCCAATCGCTTTTGTCCTAATCCTATGTGTGACCATGCCTACATGGTTCTGTATGTGTAAACATACGTAAGAGTATATATGCATATATAAAAGTGTGTGTGTTGCATATACATACAAATGGTATAGATACATAAGTTACTTTAAAAGTACGAAACACATCCCTTATGTCTACTACACAAACACATTTATATGTGATATATACAATAGGTCAATCAACTGATTAGTTCATTATAATCATTGTAGTGGGTTTGCAGTTACCTGCCCCCCCACCTTTATAAACCCCGGCTAAAACCCAGAAAAAAAAAACAAAAAAAAAACCACTGGAAGTTAATAAATGAATCTTTATATTTACAGCAATGCAAATATTTATAAGATATAACAGATATTTACAAATATATATAGTGAAAATGTAATACAGACACCACACCCCTCCCGGAGACCAAAATCCCCAAGAGAGGGTAACCAAACTCCCCCTACTACCTTTCCCCCCTTCCCCAGTCTTATCTCACCACCTGATGATGCTGCAGATAAGCTGAAGATCAGTCAGAGATTAGTAATATGAGAAGTTAGTAGTTTTAGTGACTTTACTCTGAATTTAGCCACCAAGAGACAAAGGAGAGAACAGCCAGAGCCAGCACAGACAGCAGCAGACTGTTAATCTGGATGTTTTGAGAACAGCTCTTAAAACAACTTTTTTTTTTTCCTTTCTCAGTAAAACTTGGTGAAGTGACACACACTGTGTTTAACTCTCTCTCAGCCAATAGTCTAATTTCTCACTCAAATTCTCCAATTAGCTCAAACCAGCACAATCATAAACAAAGGCTGCTGGCTCTATCCTTTCTCCTCAGATAATAGTATGTTATGGTCTGGTTCATCTGACTCTATCACAGATAAATTATTTTCTATCCATAAGCCAAAGTTAAATAGTTCTTCACTGCTTGAGAACTTTCTAGTCTTGGATATATTAATGCTAAAAGGTGACATCAATTTTCTTCTTGGTGGAATCTCTGGATAACACAGGATTCATGGTCCTTAATGGCTGTAGATTTGTTAATCAACTCCTTTGGCTTCCCAGACCCTGTATTTAGAATTGAATCATGTGTTCCCTGAATATTTTTGGTAAAGTCCTGCTACAAAGCATGCATTTTTTTTTTGTGGTTGTTTTTAGGAGTCTTTGCATCCTTCCATCTGGGTGATGAAGACTGGGAAGAGACTGATGATTACCTGAGCTTTACCTGTGTGATTGCTATGTGCCCCTTGCTGTGTCACATCTCTCCAAGGTGTATTTTACATTATGTATTTTAAAATGTTTTGTGCTAACCTCACATGTCTGACCCTGTCAGAACTGACAGGAACCTTTAGTCATGCTCTTCTACCACTTTTCATCCTCTGCTCTACAAAACATCATCTATTTTGCTCTTACTATCCTCTGTATCATTAAAACACTACTGCATTTCTGTGTCATGTATTGTCTGGCACAAAATAATCTGTGACCTTCTGAAAAGCTATACGGCCAAAATGGTGCCAAGTATGTGGAAATGTGCGAAAAGTATTTGGGATCATCCAATTTAGCTTTCTGCATCAGAGATTATTCTGCTTTAAATTTTAGCGGTTCATGAAGAATAACTAGATCTGATATGATTTTATTCCTCTTCCAGAAGCCATCTCTCCTTTGAGTCTTTTTATGCTGGTAAGTAAAGCTTTCTTTGAGGGCAATGTCTTTTTTCAGCCCAAATGTTGGAGCGTAGTGGGATTATATCTTGTTTCCATATTTTGGGCAATAGCATTGCATTGTGTATTGGGTTTAAGCCAACTACCCCGAGCCCAATAATAAAAAATAAAAAATAAAAAATAAAAAAACTCTATCTGATTTGGAAGTAAAAAGGGTATAAAACTTTAACAACAAATAGGAGGGAAAGGGTTTTTTTACAGAAGGTGGGAGAAAGGGGAAACAAACTCCAGGGTATGGGGAATGAGGGAGAAGGATACAGAGACCGGGGAGAAGGGGGAGCAAAACGCAAATAGAACCCATGGCAGACAATTGGTCCCGAGGCTGAGGTCGATGGTTTTGGTGCTGAAGGAAAGCAGGATGCAGGAATTTTATCATGAAAAGAATTAGTCCCAGTTCCAGAAGAGAATAATGGTGCTCTCCACGCGGTGGCAGGGAGCAAGTGGTCTAGCAGCAGAGAGCAGCAAGCATTTGCTCAAGCAGCCAGGATGAGAAGAGAGAAAAACAGGATGGTTCCCCTCTTTTATAGCCAAAGTCCAGCAGGAAGTGGGAGTGGCTAACCATGACACCTGGGGAAAGGGTCAGGCCACGCCCTTGGGAGGAATCAGGAGTTCCCGTGTGGGCTTAACCCTTTACAGATTGCATGTCCAACACTTCTTCCTCACAAACTATACATATATGCTTCTGAAAGATAAATATACTTCTGAAGTATATGTAAATGGTCATAAAATATAGGTTTCTGAGGATGTGCTTCTTTTTATTACAAGGTTTCATCAAGTTTTCCTCTTCTGTTTTAATCTATCGTCCCTCTAATAAGTGTACTTTCTGAGAACACAAAGGAATTAATATATTTTTGCTTGTATAATGAGTCTCATTCTGAATAATACTACATTTATTCTCAAGTTTATTATTTACCAGAAGCTATTTTTTGCCTTCTTGGTGAGATGCTTATCACTTTGAATCCAGTGTTTTATATGTTCACCTCTTATTATTGATGTTTCTTCAGGGGGATTTTTAATTACTATTTATTTTATTTATTTATTCCTGGGCTGCTGTGAAAACCCCAGTGACATATTGGCTTATGAACCTTTGTACTTTAAAGTTAATAAATTCTCTATTTGTTCTTTGACTACTACTCCATCCATCTTTATACATACCTCATTCTTGTGTAAACAATTCTTGGGAGCTAAAGGTAGCACTGTCATCCTCTTTGTCCATACTCTGTATATTCTACCTTTGCTTGCATATCCTTGCAATTGCTAAAAATAATGTGGGTTTTGACTCCTTTACTAAAGCACTTATTTGCCAAAGTATACTCTGCTCTGTCTGTTTGGTTTTTTTTCAGTGGACTCCACCTTGTAGACCTTCATGCCTTCCTTCTTCAGATCTAAGCTTTAATTTGATCTCTCTGATTTCCTTACCTTAGTAAATTCTAATGGCATTTGTCAAGGTTTAGTTTCAAGTGTATCTTTGGACACTTTTCATTTTAGATACCAGTCATAGCTAGGCATCTTGTCAGAGTTTTGCTTAGCTCTCCACAAATTGCAAGACTAGCTCTTAAACTGTAATTTTTTCTATGTTTCAGTACTTCAGGTACTCCAACAAACTGAAACAAATTAAATAATAAATAAAAACAAACACTCAAACCAAATTCCTCAGACATTAGGACATATATTCAAGGTTGTGTTTTAAAATATGAATATTCCTCTAGTTTTTAGAATGTTTCATTCAATTTAGCTTTGTAATAAAATTGTTCTGAAAATTGCAAACACACCAGAATAAACTATTATCATAAATCCTCACCACCCTCCTCTTAGATAACACATTACTTGAGAATGCAAAGACAATTAGTGTCTAAAACTTTCCAGTTATCACAGGTATACATTTTAAAGGCTTTTAATTTGTCTTCATGATGTGGAAAAAATTGCCTTTGATCAGAGGAAGACTTTCACAGGGAAATGTGAGGTTCTGCACAGCATGGCATCCTCTTCCAACTAGCTTTGGTGCTCAGTACTCTTCTATACAGACAAATTATTTTGGAACAAAGATGAGGATATTTGAACATTGCTTTGGTCAGTGTTATGATGCCTAAATCTTGGCAATTGTAATTATTTCACATATTTTTCACTCCTGAACAATAAGAGCAGCACTATGGAAAGAAAAGTGTCTGAAGAAGGGATCTGGAGAAATCAGACAGCTGTATCTCCAGCTTAAGCTGGTAGATTCTATGATTCTATGACATGCAAGAGATACAGGTTCCCAACTGGCAGTGAGATTTACTTCTAAAATTTTCAATGGGATTAGAGGAAATCTATGTACAATGACATTTAGATGGCTAAAGACAATCATTTTACCTCTCAGTCTGAACCCCCTGAGCTTTCCATATGCATAGTTCTAACTTTAGGGTTAAAAATCAGTTTGTGTCTCTTACATAGAATCACAGAATGCATTAGGTTGCAAGAGACCCTCAAAGATCATAGAATCAGTCAGGGTTGGAAAAGACCGCAAGGATCATCTAGTACCAAACTCCTGCCATGGCCACGGACACCCTACCCTAGATCAGGATGGACAGAGACTCATCCAGCCTGGCTTTAAACACCTCTAGGGATGTGGCCCCAACCACCTCCCTGGGCAAGCCATTCCAGGGCCTCAACACTCTCATAGTGAAAAACTTCTTCCTCACATCCAATCTGAATCCCCCCACCTCCAGCTTTGCTCCATTCCCCCTAGTGCTGTCACTACCTGACAGCCTAAAAAATCCCTCCCCAGCTTTTCTGTAGGCCCCTTTCAGATACTGGAAGGCCACAATAAGGTCACCTCGGAGCCTCCTCTTCTCCAAACTGAACAGCCCAAACTCTTTCAGTCTGTCCTCATAGCAGAGGTGCTCCAGCCATCTGAGCCTCCTCATGGCCCTTCTCTGGACACGCTCCAGCATGTCCACATCCCTCTTGTAACAGGGGCTCAAGAACTGGATGCAGTACTCCAGGTGGGGTCTCAGCAGGGCAGAGTAGAGGGGGAGAATCACCTCCCTCGCCCTGCTGGCCACACTTCTGATGCAGCCCAGGATCTGCTTGGCTTTCTGGGCTGCAAGTGCACACTGATGGCTCAAGTTGAGCTTCTCATCCACCAGCACTCTCAAGTCCCTCTCCTCAGGGCTGCTCTCCAGCCAGTCACTGCCCAGCTTGATTGTCCAACCCCCCTGAAGTAAGCAGAGACATCTTTAAACATATTTTTTTGAGTTTGAATATTTGCAAGGATGAGGCCTTCACTGTATCTCTGGACAACCTGTTCTAGTATTTCACTGCCCTCATTGTAAAGAATTTCTTCCTAGTATCCAATCTAAATCTACCCTGCTCTAGTTTAAAACCATTAGTCTTCATCCTACTGCTAAACGCTCTTATGAACAGTCCTTCGCTAGCCTTCCTGTAGCTCTCCTTCAGATATTGAAATGATGCTGTAAAGCCTCCCCAGAGCCTTGTTTTCTGCAGATGAAACAACCCCAGCTCTCACAGCCTGTCTCTGTGCGGGATGTGTTCTGGTCCTCTGATCATATCTGTGGTCCTCTTCTGGACCATCTGCAACAGGTCCATGTTCTTATAATGAGGCCCCCATAGCTGGACACGGCACTCCAGGTGAGGTCTCACCAGTGCAGAGTAGAGTGGCAGAATCACCTCTCTTGATCTGCTGGTCATGCTTCCTTTGACAGAGTCTAGGATGCCTTTGTAGGCAACAAGTGCACTTTGCTGTCTCATGTCCAGCTGCTCATATACCTTTTCTACAGGACTGCTCTCAATCTCCTCAGGCAGCATAGATAATGAGAATGACTCTGAACCAGGTGTCCTTCACCTTACTGAACCAAAGTAAGGTTATCCTAAGCCCACTTCTCTAGCCTATCCAGCTTCCTCTGGATTATAACCCATCACTCAGTCTTGTCAGCTGCACCAGTCAGCTTTGTATGATAGGCAAAACTGATGAGGGTGCACCCATTCTCATTGTCCATATCATTGATGAAGATATTGAACAGCTCTGGTCCCAGTACAGACACCTGAGGGACACCACTTGCCAGCTGTCTCCACCTGAACACCAAACCATTGACCACTACCCTTTGGGTGCAGCCATCCAACCAGTTCCTTATCTACTGAATGACAGACATCATACCCATATCTATCCAGTTGAGAATGAAGGAAGTTGTGGGAGATTCTGTCAAAGACTTGACTGAAGTTCAGATACATGACATTCATTATCCTTCTCTTAACCACTGATGTTTCTACACTTTGTTGTAGAAAACCATCAGATTTTTCAGGCAGGACATACCCTTGGTGAAGCCATGCTTGAGCTCCACGTGATTATATAAGTAAGTTTCAGCCACAATCCCTGCAAGAAAAACATGACATTTATAGGACTTGTACAGAATATGAGATGCCATGCACAATGCCCTCAGTTCAGAAAAACCCTGAACCTAGTATTGGTACAGTTTTACTATATTAGGATAATCAGGCTTTTGTACAGGATGCCCAGAGGTGTTGTACAGTGTCTGTTCTTGAAGATCTTTAATATCTGACTTCATAAATCCCTGAGCAACCTAATCTTACCCCAAAGATGACCCTGCTTTGTACAGGCCACTGGACTAGAGACCTCTGGAGGCCGTTTATTGCATACTTTTGTTCTATCATTATATGATTCAATGATTAACTAATGACAGAGTGTCCTAGGACAAGGGATGATTAAATTTATCTCTTTCATTTACAATTCCCCACACTTTTTGGGATATGCTCCACTGCAAAATGAAATAAGGATTAGAAACCTAGCTTGCAGCAATGTTGGGAGAATAAATACTTTAAAGATTAGTAAGTGCTCAGATAACTGTGTTAGCAGAGGCCTTAAAAGTAATTATAAACACAATTTTACAATTATTTTATTCTTACTCTCAAAGGAAAAAGTACATTCTCATCTAGTCTGAGCTTAATGCCTCCTCTTCAGCTTTTTTTCATATTTCCAGGGGGGGTTATTCTTAGGTAAATCATCACAAGATTATTTTACAAAAAACAAATAAATTGATAGAATGATTAACAGAGTAATACTTAAATTTGGATCTGGAGCTTGAGCATATTGAATTAATTTATATTTAGTCTGGCTATGTCTATGGTTAAGAATAATTAAATAACTGAAATGGAAAAGGTGGCCTGGTGGGAACAACTTGGCAATAGTATGAAGACAATTTGTGTCCAGCTGCTGATATTTCTGGGTTCCTTTAAGACTTTTCCACAATCTACTGAAGAACAGGAACATAAAAGACCTTAAACACAAAGTCCTATTGAAGTCAGGTTTCTAAATATCACTTCAAGCTGTTGCTGAAAACTTTTATAATCATTTTGGGTTTCACCCACTAATCTATATATGTGCAGATGCACCCAAATCCTGATAGTAAGGGGAAACTTAAGGGTTAATTATAAAAGGAAGGTTAAAGAAAGTGTAGCCCTCCTGATGAGCAGCAGTGGAGAACTAGCAACAAAAGACAAGGAGAAGGCTGAGATTCGCAACAACTTTTTTGTCTCAGTCTTCACTGGAAACACCTTTCCTCATGGCTCCCATGTTGATGGCCCACGAGATGGAGACCAGGGAGAAAAATTCCCTCCTACTGTAAGTGAAGACAAGGTGCATGACCACCTGAAGGAACCTGATGATATAAATGGGACCTGACAAAATGCATTCCAGAGTCATGAGGGAATTAGCTGATGTAGTTGCCAAGCCAATCTCCATGATACTTGAAAAGTCCTAGCAGTTAAGTGAAGTCCCAGGTGACTGAAAGAAAGGCAACATTACACCCATTTTTAAAAGGGTAGAAAGGAGGACACTGGGAACTAATGGCCTGTTTTCCTCCCCTCCATGTCTGGGAAGGTCATGGAACAGATCCTCCTAGATGTCATGCTAGAGCAGATGAAGGGCAGGAAGGAGATTAAAGAGAGACTAAGGACTTAGGGCAAATCCTGTCTGACTAACCTCATGGCTTTCTATGATAAAATGGCTATATTGGTAAGTAAGAGACACCCTATGGATGTGATCTAATTGTCCGTCTGCAAGTCCTTTCACATGGTCCCCCTCAACATCCTACAAGAAGGATGGAGAGAAACTGTTTACAAAGGCTGTGATGATAGGATGAGGGGCAAAGACTTCAAACTAGAAGAGAGTAGGCCTCATCCCTGGAGATATTCAAGGTGAGGCTCAACAGGGCTCTGGGCAACCTGATCTAGTTGAGGATGCCCCCACTCACTCCAGGGGCAGTTGGACTAGATGACCTTCAGAGGTCCTTTCCAACCCAGATGATTTTATGATTCTATGATTAACTGAAACTTAAAGAGTTCCCTCTCCAAATTCACAAGTGCATTCTAACAGGCATCACCTAAATACACAGTTCAGGCTTTAAAACTTGCTAACATTAAAAAAAAAAAAAAAAAGAAAAAGTCCTTCAAAAATTGAATTATATGTTCGAGCCATGAAACAAGGATGTATTTGATCTCTCCATCTCTCTTAGAAGGCATTCCTCACTGTACTGGAGAATTAGTAATGTAAGTGGCCAATAAGAGGAAGTTTAATTTCCTGCCATGGAAAGTTTAATGACAGATATGGCATGATACATCTTTGAGTATGCAATCCTGGATACTGAGCCATTCTTTGAAATGGCAGCTAAATTACTTGTTGACTGTTTTATATGGCCCAGGAAACTTCTCCTCCTATTTTGTTAATGGAAGAGTATTTTTGCTGCCCTTTGGAAAGAGTCACTCTCACTTCTCTGAAATGAATGCGGAGTTCAGAGACTAAAGAGAATAGCTTCTCAAGAATGAACAGTTTTCCTGTTACTTCTTCATTCTAATTAAGTTATGACTTATTGTTTAGAACTTTCATTTAAAAGGGCACTATCAGAGAATGGTAATTATTGAATGTAGGCCTTCCACACCTTCAGTACTTCATTAACCTGAAACATGAGATGAAAAGAGAGGGGCAACATCACCACAAGATTTTTTTATTGTTGATTATCCACACTTTGAAAGAAAAAGTACAAGAAAATTCAGGAAACTCCTGAATGTTATGAATCTGCCTTCCACAGATATGTTACTCTAGAAGATTGTCAAATATCCCTCAAAAGATTAGCAAGAGTATTCATCTATCTTTTACATAGAGGTGTAGCTAAAAATTAGGAGTGTATAGGAACAAATGATCACTCCTCCAATGATCCAACATCAGGTCAAAGAACTTTGCCTTAGCTGGACATCTGTGTCCATTCTATGAAAGAGATTGGCTGCACTCCCTGGAAGTCATGTGCCACTCCTATTTGGTCTAGGAATGTTCTTTCTGCTGCCCCAGAATCACTTAGCTATACAGGGCAAAATAGGTGCTCTGCCAGAAAAACACAGATCATTAACCACATCTGATCTGCAGGCAGCAAATTCCCAAAGAATCTGTTAACTAGGCTAATTCCAGATTATAAGGGGTGCAAGACTTCAGATGTATTCACATTAAGTCCCCATTCCACACCCTCTGCACTACCATGCAGCTGTTAAATGTCCCTTTAGACTGGATTTAAAACTCTGAATGAAATGTGAAAGCCCCATATATATGTCAGCATCAAAACTGGGAAGCAAATTCTATAGCACTACAGAGGATCTACTGAAACTCAATACCTCCTCAACGTTTATTTATCCACTCTGTGTATACTGGCACTCAATGATTTCATATGGTCCACTGAATTTGTGACTCATCAGTTGAAAAAAGTGTGAGGTAAGGCTTAAGAAACATCTTGCTAATTAACATTTCTTAATGCATACCTTTTTTATATATCTTAAATTTGCTTCAAAGGTTAAATTTTACTGCTCTTCTCTATAGTACATGACCAAATGAAATCCAACGTTGTTAATTTTATTTTTATACCAAATTATCTAGGTCCTTAAATGTTAACAATTACAATAGTAATAAAGTAAATTAAACTTTAATTAGTGTGCCTTATTGTTGTGGCCTTACCCCAACAGACAGCTAAGCCCAACAGAGTTGATCACTCACTGCTCTCCAGTGAGATGTGGGAGAGACCTGGAGGGGCAAAAGTGAGAAAACTCACGAGTCAAGAGAGAGGCAGTTTTACAAGTGAAACGAAACCTGCATGCACAAGAAAAACAAAATAAGGAAATTATTCACTGCTTCCCATTGTCAGGCAGGTGTTCAGATATTCCTAGGAAATCAGGGATCCATCATGTGCTGCTTGGGAAAAGAAACACCTGAAGTCTTAATGTCTGCCTTCACCTTTTTCCTGAGATTTTATTGCTGAGCACAATGTCATATGGTAAGGAATATTCCTTTGGTCTGCTGGAGTCAGCTGTCCCAGCTGTCTCCACTCCCACCTCCTTGTGTAACCCTGGCAAGTGAAATTGCCTTGATGTTGTGTAATCACTGCTCAGCAATTACTAAAACATCCCTGTGCTATGAATGCTGTTTTCATCACAAATCTGAAACATAGCAGCATATGAGCTGCTGTGAAGAAAATTGACTATTCCAAACAAAACAAGTATACTTATTCAGACTGTTCAATGTTTATATGTGAGACTACTCCTTACTAGGCATTTGTGCAGACCTTTCTATAGAGATGCACTCACTTCTACCCCTCAGAATTATGTTAATGTATTTGAGTCTTGTATCCTGTGGTATTTTGGGAGTAATTTGCTCCCACTGCACTTTTAAAATCACTGAGACTAGACTCAGACAGATGGAATTTAATGAATGAAGCTTTATATTTACAGCTTTGCACAATATACAAGCAGATATTTACAATATATTGCAAATATTTACAGATATATACAGTAAAAAGGTAATACAGAATCACCACACTCCTCGCAGAGATCAGAGTCCCCAAAAGGGGTTCCCAACCACCCTTCCACCTTCGCCCCACTACCCAATCTTCTCTCAGTATCTGTCTTATGTGCCAGGTAAACAGGGAAGATTGGCCAGGGGAGTTGGATCAAGAATTAATTAGTTGGTTTACACAGATCCAGCTGGAAGGCAATGAAAGGGAGAGATCAACAACCCAGACCTCAGCCCAGAGCAGCTCTGTTTTATCTATGTTTGGGTTCTTACTTTTGTATCAGTCAGCAAACCTATGAATAAAGTAGACATCATCAATGTTTTCCTTTCTCACCCTGTAGTCTAACTTCTCTTATTAAAATATTCCAATTAACCTCAAACCAGCACATATCCAAATATTTTCCATGATAATCTAAATAAGAACTAATATTATAGTGATGACTTGCATCTCCAAATAAGTTTTCATTGGACATCTTCACCACCATATTCTCTTGCCACCACTTCTACATATCCCTGTTCTTAATTGTCATAGAGTGCTATATTGCCTAACCTTATGTATGGTAGGCTTTTTCTCCATGAGCTTAGTTTTGAACTTGTGAAATACTGAGTTTAACTGACCTTCTTGACTCCAATGACGTAAGTGGGGATTGAAATCATTGAGCACTTTATTGCTTTAGACCCCTTTACTTCTCTAATCTCAGAAGATTACTTCCAGTCACACATGGTCAGCAGGGTACTAGCCTTTCTAATATACTCTTTTAGAGCAGTTTCAAACATCTAACTTCTTCCAGTGTTCTTATATCTATGAGATTTCTCTCTCAGTACAAAACAACGACTCAACAGGTCTCCAAAAAAACTACCCTTCCTTTATACAGTATTTGTTTGGTTTTCACTGTCAGTAAATTCTACTATTATGATTCACCATGTGATCCTGCAGTATTCTTGTTAATTATACAATGAGGTGATTACAAGCTGAGAGTTGTAAAATAGATGAAGAGAAGCAATATCTTAAACCAAGGCTACATTCCCTGGGTTGCTGTTCATATGGATAATAGCATTACCAAAAAATAAAAAAACAGCAGGCATCTCTTTAGTGCCTGGTTGACAAAAATCTAACGAATGTGCTGCTGGGGAGGAAAACGCTGATAGGAAATAGATGTGAAAAGAAAAAAATCTGCAATGGCATATCCAGCAAGTTGTCAGTAATGTTTTATGAACTACAAGGCAAAATGAGTGAAAAGAAAATAGATAAGCAGAGCAAAAGTAAAAAGCTCAGAATCCACAGAACACACCTGCAGAAATTACATTGTTGAAACTAAAACCTAGAAAACAATAAATGCAGAAACAATATCACAGAAGCAGGTGTGCTGGTCTGGGATAGCAAGGCTATTGTGAAGGTGGAAGTGCTCTTAATTACTTTCTTTCTTTTTTTTTTTTTTCCACATTTAAGAAGTTTCATTTCCTTAATGAGTATTCACGTATATTTTTGGCAGAAAAAATACCCCTAGTAAATATTACAGGGTTCTGTACACCTTCCACAACCCTCCCACCCACACCTCCATCAGAAAAAACAACAACAAAAAAAAAAATCTTGTGACTTGCAATACTACAGCCCAACACAAAAGTGTAAGTCAATATGACATTCTTTTATCGAGGTCTAATGCAACTGAAGGGAGATTGAAGAAACTAGAAGTGCTAATTAAAGCCATTTATTTCACTGACAAGAGTAGATCCTGAGGAATTTCCAGGGATTTTAAAAGAAAACCACTGCTCAGTTCCTTCTCTTTCGTTTAAATTTCAAAGAAAACATCCCACTAAAAACATACATATGAAAATCGCAAAGAATAATTGAATCATAGAATGGTTTGGATTGGAAATTACTTTAAAGACAGTTACAACCCCCTTCACATAGGCAGGGACACCTTCTACTATACTGGGTTGCTCAAGGTCAGATCACACCTGGGGTACCGCATGTAATTTTATTCCCCACTGTACAAGAAAAGGTGTGAACAGGCTGAAAAATTTCCAGAGAAGGGCCATGACAATTATCAGAGGACTGAAAAACTTTACATTGAGGAAAGGCTGAGAGAGCTGCATTTGTTCAGCCTCGAGAAATCTTAGAGAAGACCCTATTACCATATACCAGTATATAAAGAGTGGCTAGCAGGACAATGGAGATTCCTTTTTTCACAAGGAGTCACATGGAAAAGACGAAGGGTAATGGGTGCAAGTGACTCCTGGAGAGATTACAATTGGAATCCAGAAGATAATTTTTCACTACGAAAACAGACATTGGAATAATCTCTCAAGAGAAGTAGTGGATTCCCTTGCATTTGGCACTTTTAAGACTCAGCTTGTCAGGGTGCTGAGCCAGGTGTTTAAACTACCCTACCACCTAGAGAGGTTGGGTAATAATCCTTGGAGTCCCTTCCAACCTGACATTCAGTGATTCTGTGAAAGTCCTCTCCAACCTGGCCTTGAATGCAGTGTCTTACCACACCCACCATAAAGATCTTCTTAATTTCTGGTGTAAATCTGCCCTTTTCCAGCTTAAAGGCTGATCTATTTAAAGATGTCTCTTCTTACTTCAGGGGGGCTGGGCAAGACAATATTTGAGGACCCCTTCTAACCTGATGCATTCTGTGATTCTATGATTCTTTGATTATGGAACAGAAGTGAGACCTTTAGAGAAAATCAGTTAACTTTAAATATAATGTCAGTGCAGCCTTTCCAATTGTGAACATAGGCTGTTTGAGCAAAGATGTTGATATTCTTAAAGCACCAGCAGCACCCCAACTACTCACTACAAATGTGTTTTCAAAATCCTCCTTGAAGAAATGTCCTGGTCACTGGCAAGGAAGGATCTCCAGATACTCAAAGAGCAGCAGGGATGGGGTCCCAGGTGACTGCATGCAATTTCACATGGACTTCTCCCCATCAGGTGTGTTGGGGATTTCAGGGAGCAGCACAGGCCCATGTAGTGCTGGAACATCTGCATCTCCCATGGAAGGAGGTTGCATGTAGGGGTTACTTATTCTAAAGAAAGGGATGCTGTTGACTCACACAGCCTGTGAGCTGTGTGCTGGAGATGTGAACGTGCATGTGTTTTCATGCCTATAGGTGTGATTAGGATTTGTTTTAAAAGCTTGTTTGGAAATTCATAGGTATCCATTAACCTTCTGTATCTAGTGTTGTGGTTTGTTTATTATCTCACTGATGCAGATCTGGAATACATAATTCACTGATTGCAAGTTAATTATGTGCTGTTAATAAATCAATGAACTCCTTTAGTCCTATTCTGACTTTAACTACATGAACTGAGTAGTTTTTCCCAGTGACAAGTATCACAGTGTTGTTTTATGCTTGGGTTTTTTACTTTGGAGAGGATTTGTTTTCATATTGTACAATTAAAACTGTGGGAAGAGCTATGATAGTGTGTGTTCCAGATTGATACTTTGGATATGCTTTATTGGTTTGACCTCAAAACTCTGCAAACATGTTTTCATGACTGGCATGGTCTCAGAGCTCAGCCAGAACAAGCCTGAACTTGTTCAAAAAGCCAGAAAAGCAGGACCATATTTGCTTTATTTTTGTCATATTAAAATAATAATTGGTGGAAAATTTGTATTACATGAATACCAATGCAAAGCAAAATCAATAAGAATACCTGATCTATCTCACAGTTGAAAGCAAACCTAGACCTTTTCTTGTCCTAGTGCTAAACTATATTAGAGAACTGGGGATTTAAAACTTTCAGTCAAATTGGGCCACTGAAATACTCAGACGAAAAATGAAAGTAATTTCTGTGCTGCGTGGGCTGCACTAGAACACCAATCAAATCATACATTGCTCACCAAAAGGCTTTTATTGAACATTGCCCAAAATAAGTCTGACTACTAGACTACAACCAGTACATCATCAGTTTATATAAGTGTAGAGTAAAGTCTATGCATTTAACTGCACAACTACTGTAAGCAGTTCTATCAATCAGAAAGGATGCATTGACACTGCCTCCTACAGCATCCTCCTGGAGAAGCTGGCTGCTCATGGCATGGATGTGTGAACACTGAGTTGTCTGGCTGGTCAGATCAAAAAAGTAGTGGCAAATGGTGTTAAATCCAGCTGGCTGATGATCATAAGTAGTGTTTCCCAAGTCTCAGTTCTGGGGCCAGTCTAGTTCAATATCTCTATGATTTGGATTAAGGGATTAGGTTCACTCTCAGTAAGTTTGCAGATAACACCAAATCAGATGGTAATGTTGACCTGCTTGAAGGTAGGAAGGCAATATAAAGGGATCTGGGCAGGTTGGTTTGGTGGGATATGGTCAGTCGTATGAGGTTTCACAAGGCCAAGTGCTGCTCCTGCACTTGGATCACAACAACACCAGGCAACTAAACAGGCCCTGGGGGAGAGTGGCTAGAAAGCCATCCAGCAAAGAAATACCTGTTGTTGTGGAGGCAGGGAATTCATGTGGCTGAGGCAGGGAATTCATGTGTCCAAGTCAGGAATTATAAAAATAGAATTATTTTATTTTTCTGAAAACCTCATCCCCAAACTATATAGAGAACTAGTTTAGGTTTATTTACAGGCTCTAATTCAGTCAGGAAAATCTTCAAAGGATGTTATGGACAAATTTAGAGATCAAGGAAATGAGAAAATGGAAAAGGCTAAGATACAAACACAGGTTTATCCCACTATCAATCAGGCTAAGCAGAGAATTAAGTGAAACAGTCTTTTACTCACTGAGGTGAGTTATGAAATAGACAATGATCTCTTGCTGAACTCCTCTGTGGAAACAGCCTCCTGAAACTGCAGGCAATATCCAGTAGTCTTGATTCATGGCAAAAGTCCAAGGTGGGTGGAAAAACTGCCAGTCAGAAGTGTCTCAAGCACAAGTGTCTCAAGCACTTTTTCCATAAGTGGGATGATTGTGAAATGATACTGCCTCAGCAGTGGCAGGAGAGAGTCAAACTGCTAGGGTCTCCCCCAGCTGGAATAGCTACCAGGAAGTCAGCTGTGTTATGGTCTACGAGTAGCTGAGTCTGGGTGTTGCCAACATCTCTCTCTCAAATGGACCTGAGGACTTGACAAGCTTGCAAAATGGCATAGAATGATGCAAAAAGTGGGGGACCATTCAAAGGCAGGGACGGTGCAAAAAAAAACCAAAAAAGAGACGCATAAAAAGCAGGAGCCATCTATGAGCAGTGATGGTCCAAAATGGGAATGCTCCAAGCGGGCACTCTGTCACAGCAGGAACTCTGTCAAGGCAGGAACTCTTTAAAGGTGGGGACACCATGCCTTTTCCCTTGCTCCATTTATGCTTTTCTAGATAAAGTGTCCATTTGCCATTTTATACTGGGTGCAAAGAACCCAGCCAACCACCAGCCTGATTTCCATTGTGGGCTTCCACACGGGTCAGTAAACATGTGGAGAAAGGCACCTTTTGCTGTTCCCTCTTCAAGTCCTCAGGGTTTCAAACCATCCCCCCAGAAGTAGTTTTTGCACCTTCTTCTCCTCCCTATTCAAACACTCAGAGATGGGAAGTGGTGGGGGGGGGAGCAGGAAGAAACTTGGAGTGCTCTACATCTGTGGATGACGATCAACATCTGGCTGAACATGGGCCAGCAGTGTTCTCAAGCAGCCAAAAAGCCCAACATCACCCTGGCTTGAAATAGAAATTGTGGCCCACAGTATTTGACATTAGTGAAACTTCACATCTGATACTGTGTCCCATTTTGTGCCAGTCACTACAAGAAAGACATTGAGGTTCTGGAGTTCGTCCAAAGAATAGCAACAAAGCTTCTGAAGGATCCGGAGAAAAGTCAGAAGGAGTGGCTGACAAAAATAGTCTGGAGAAAATGAGTCTGAGGGGAGACCTTATTGCTCTCTACAACTACTTCTCCCTAGTATCAAGTGATAGAACAAGGGGAAATGATCTCAAATCATGCCATGGAAGGCTTAAATTGAATATTACAAAGAAATTCTTTACTGGAGGAATGGTCAGGCATTGGAACAAGCTGCCCAGGGAAGTGTTGCATTCATCACCCCTGAAGGTGTTAAAAAAATATGTGTACATGACACTTCAGGATGTGATTTAACGGCCATGGTAGTTTTAGGTTGGTGGTTGGGCCTTATGAACTTAGATTTCTTTTCCAAAGGAAACAATTCTATTGAGCAAATATCTGATGGTATTTCTTCTGGGTTTGCTGCTGTTCAGTAGTTTCAGTAATGACTGGAATGAAGAACTGTCCTGGGTTAACACAGCCTGCTTTCACACACCTCCCCTCTCTTTCCCTGGGAGGCAGAGTTGTTGGTTGAGATAACTGCAACCACCCAACATGCCCACAAAAAAACCCAAAAAACCAAAAAACCCAATCCACAAAAAAACAAAAACCAAAATCAGGAATGAAAGAAAACTACTGTTGGGCAGAATCCCAGCCTGCATGAAAGCCATGAAAATGAAACTGGGAACAAAGGTCTCAGAAACTGGGGAAGAAACACAACAAACATGAAGAGGAAATTTCATAAACAAGTCACTTAAATGCTGGGCAGCTTCTTTCCTGTCGTGCAGTGAGCATGATGCTCAGGATAGTATAGAATATATATCCAGCCTGCTGTGCTGGTCTGTGCCACTAGTAGGGGCAGTCAGCTTAAACCAATACATGATTATTTCGAGCAAAAATTTGATGAAGCTTATTCTAGGTCTACTGCTGCTAAATGTTTTCCAAGTGGAACGGTAAATGTGGTAATGTATATGGACACCGTATTACACCATCTTGTGCTCAGTTTGTGATCAATTAACTGGCCAAGATTCTTTACTAAAGAATGTCTACAGACTCAATAACATATCTCTTTAATTTATATATTGGAGAACTAGATCATAATTTTCTTGACAAATTGGAGGAATGGTTGTTGAAATTGATGCATGATTTAACAAGGTGTGTAAAGAGCAAGATAATTTGTATGATATGAAATAGTTCTTTTATTTTCCGTACTGCTGCATACTGTGCTCATCCCAGCAAACACAATGTTTTATTTTATGAACTGCATTTAAAAAAAAATTGTGGGCCAGTTTCAAAAGAAGCTAAAGGAGAAGAACTGGGGATTATCAGTGATCTAGAAAGCAAGACTGATGAGGAGAGTTTGAAACAATTGTGGTAGCTTAGTTTATATAAGAAAAGACTGAGAGCGGACATAATAAAGCAAAAAGTTGCTGTAGAGAGTAAAGTACTAGACTTTTCATGTCCCCTGTGGTTACAGCAAGGGTAATGGGTTTCAGCTGGTTCAATAGAGATTCAGCATCAGCAATGAGGAAAGAAAATGTTATGAGTCCTGTCACTAAATTTAGGTAGGCTGTATTTTAAAGAGCGTATCTGTGAGGAGCAGTCAAGGACAGTTAATCTTTTATTGGGGCTGCAAAATAGATGAGATAACGTCTTTGTCTTCTTTCAGTCCAAGGATTTTTTGATTGCACATTTCTGGATCAGAAATTCAGAATTAATGGAAATGCAGTCCTGCATCTGGGGAAAAATAACTGCACCAATACAGGTTAGGGGGTTGATTTGCTGGAGAGCAGATGGAGAGAGCAGAAGGATCTGGAAGCTCTGGTGAACAAGAAGTTGACCATAAACCAGTAGTGTACTTCTGTGGTCAAGAAGGCCAGTGGCATCCTGGAGTGCATTAAGAAGAATGTGACCATCAGGTCAAGGAAAATTCTCTCTTTCACATTCCACTCTCCTTCGCCCTAGTGAGACCTCATCTGGAGTATCGTGTACATTTCTGGTCTCCACAGTTCAACAGAGATGGGTAACCACTGGAAAGAGTCCAACACAGAGCTACAATGATGATGCCCAGGTGGCTGGAGCATCTCTGTCATGAGGAGAGGCTGAGATATCTGTGGCTCTTTAGTCAGGAGAAGACTGAGAGAAGAGAGAGAAAGGTTCTTGTCAATGTTTCTAAATATCTAAAGGTCAAGAGAATGGATCTGGACTCTCTGATGGTGCCTGGTGATAGAACAAGGAGCAATGGGCACAAACCTGCACATAGGAAAATCCATCTGCATCCACCTGGATGAATTCCTGTGCAACCTAATTCAGATGAACCTGCTTTATCAGTGGGATTTGACTAGACAATTTCCAGCAGTCCCTTCCAGCCCCTACCATTCTGTGATCATGAACTGCATTTTCTCTTCTGTCAGCAACAACATATCACATTGCTTCGTTTATAGTGTCTGAAGAAATCCAGAATAGACATCCTTCATGTTTAGATGTTCAGAGAGGCCTATGGATACACATTTTGCCACAAGGGCAACTCTCATGCATTGGTAAGACAATTGTCCAGATACGACCTGAACCTAGTGAGAGAACTGGGAAAACCAGAAGGATTAAATATAAAGGAAACATGCTTCCTTAAAAGGTCATCAACAAGGGAACTCAAGAAAAACATGTTTAGAATACATAAATTAAAAGTATGACACCGAAAAAGCAGAAATATTGTGAAAGAATTTGTATTCATGTGTGAATTACAGCTCTTCCATTACAGAGTTAGTGCTGTAACCTACAAGATTGGAGGTTATAGCAGCTCACCATCTTATTATATGAAAGAGAACTGTATTTTATAATAGATAAGGAGCAAGCTGATAAAAACTGGGGGGTTAATAATGAGAAATCATGTTTAATATCAAGGAACAATGTAGAAGCATAAAATACTGGCCCCTTAAATGAGGGGAGTTGAAGAAAGGTGAATGGAAAAACCTTGATATTTTATCAGCTGAGACATGCAGAATGGTATCATGAGACTGTTTTCTAGCCTCGAATCCCCATATAAATTACTCTTTTATATTAAATATCATTCTGTTGGTTTGCAGCATGCCATGTCTGTGTAAATTAAGTTTTCAACAAACATTTCAGTACTGCTATTCAGTGCAGTCTAACCATGTCACCAGGTGATGTACTACACTTCCACTGTGCTATCTACTGGTTTACATCAGTGAATTATAATGCATTTGATACCTTTAATAGAGTGGCATGTTTTGTTGTTTGCAAGAGTTGTGTATTTGCTGTAGAGTCATAGTTATATATTTTATTAAAGTAGAGCCTATGTAGTGCTGACGAAATGAACACTGCAAATAAATATTTACTTATGCATAGAACAAGGTTGTCCTTCTAGCCTCACAGAAAGCATCCAAAGGATTGTTTAGTAATAATGTGATACAAAGAATCAGTTTCTATTCATACCAGTGATAAAAATGACCCATATCCCCTGAAACAAAACTTAACTTTCTTCTTATTCATTGCACATCTGGTGACACACCTAAGGACTAATTTAAAGTATCTTCACAGGTCAAAAGTATCTTTCTAGGTCAAAAAATCTCAGAAAACTGAAATACGCGTGATGAGATGATTGTATTTTTCAGTTTAGCTACAACAGTGAAACAGAGTCAGTTTAATTTGTAGCAGACTTGATCCAACAGCAACATATAGGATTAAATTAGTGGTACCCCCTAAATTACAAAGACATCTGATCAGGTTTGTAGCAGTTCATCAATACATCAGAAAACACTGAAAATCTTGTACTGCAATGATCAGAAAGGTTGTAGTATCTCTTTCTGCAAGAACTCACTCATGCACAACCTCACCAAGGATGTGTTGGAGTCCCCATCATCAGAAGTTTTCAAGATGCTGTTGAACAGTGTTAGACAATCCCATCTACTGTGCTGGCTTGAACTAACTGGAGGATTTTAATAAGAAAATAATTGGAGGATTATAATAAGAAAATAATAACAAAATTATGTCTACTCCACTCATAGGTTTACTGAAAATGTATAAGACTTAGAACCATAATATAGATAAGAGAGCTGTTTGAGCTGCTCTTGCTGATGCATCTCTCTCTCTCTCTGTCTTCTAGTTGGATCTGTGAAACTCCTCTAACCAGTTTCCTACTTCTTAACTCCCTGGGCCGATCTTCCTCACTTGCTTGGTATGTAAGACAGATACTGGGATAAGATTGGTAGTGGGGGGAAGGTGGTAGGCTGGTTGGAAACCTCTTGTATGTTGTGCAAAGCTGTAATAAAAAGCTTAGTTTATCAGCTTCCAGCTAACTGAGTTCTATCCTGGGTTATTTCAAGTGAGTGTGGAGGGGGTGCGGATACTGCTGAACCACCACACCCACATAAATAACAGCAATGGAGAGATGGGACACTGCCTGATACAAGCAAGATGTCCATTTATTGTGTGCAAAGCATTAACTTATATACTCTAAAATCCAAAGCTTTTTACATTGTGTCAAATAGTGATTGGTACAGTTGTGTACATCAAGCTGTTGGCTAGTAACAGCTTATTGAGATGCAAACTCATATTCAAGCAAAGCTTATATTCTTTTTACTTGGTTCCCAGACAGTAGCTATCTCTAATACAAAAACATCTGCTGAGGTTCTGCTCTGACCTCTTTTCAGTCCTTCACACTTATCTTTCCGTGTTCTACCAGTACTTTTCCACCAGCTCAGTGGCACCTTGTACCAATGGTTTTCATCCCACTAAACCCAAAAACATCCTTGTGCATCAGTCTTTCAGTATTCTGAGTGAAGTCTAACAAAGCATTTCCTTCACATAAGGTTTGACCATATGATATTTCAAGGTCCAGTTCAGCCTGGGCTGTTCTATGACTATGAATACCTCTCCCAACTGTCAAAGCTGATAGCATCTAATGTCCAGAACCTCAAAGTTATTTAAATCCTTAACTCTTGATATAAACAAGAGTGAGATGCCAGAGTAGGGTTCATGCTCATTGTCTAAAATAAAGAATTTTTTAAAAAAATAGTTATCTCTTTGTAAAAATACACTCCTAAGGCAAGAATGGTCTTGTAACTAATATTCTGTTGCATCAGTCTTAAAAAGGTCTTTGGCTAACACACTGTTATAAAGATAAAATGTAGTTCACCAAACAGCAGCAGAATTCATCGAAAGTATTTCTAAAGCCTTTCATGAGATTTTGACAATTATCATACAATCATAGAATGCTAGTGGTTAGAAGGAACCTCCAAAGACCATGGAGTCCAAAATCCCTGCAAAGCACAACCACCTAGGGCAAATCATGCAGGAACACATCCAGGCAGGTTTTGAAGACATCCAGAGAAGGAGACTTCACTACCTATCTGGGCACCTTGTTCCAGTGATCCATCACCCTCACGGTAAAAAAAAAAAACAAAACAAAAAATTGTCATAGAATTTCTCGTGATTTGGTTTATGTCCTTTGCCCCTCATGCCCCTCTTCTCCTGTCTTAACAAGATCAGGTCTCTCAGTCTTTCCTCTTAAGAGAGATGGTCAAGAGAGTATTAGCTCAGCACTGCTCTAATTAAGTGACAGTGTTATTGTGGAACAGTTCACTGACAAACTACCGATATCTAGTTCTGCATATGCATAGGATTTTCACCAATTTCCAGAACATGTTTACCAGAAAATTTCCTTTTGATTGTGCAGAGTGGTTTGAAGGTTCTCTGCTTTGCATTTCTTTTTAATGGTTATTATTCAGTCCTCTTCCACGAACAATGAGTTCTATTTACAGTTTTATGTATTTTCATGAAGACACAACCAGATGTTCTTCATGAAAGTGGATTATTTTTTTCAGGAACATTTTGGCTTAACTGAACATATTGGTTTAACTGAAAACCTATTTCATATTATTAAATGTGGAAAACCTTTCAGCTAGTGCTAGTTTTCACAGATTTCTAAAAGATTGAAGGATACTTTCCAGACCTCTTCCTGAGAGCAAAAGCGAGAATAACAGAACTGATCTTTTATCTTCTTCCTGGCATTCTGTTGTAAGTATCATTAAGCATGACAAGTTTTAAGTCTTCTGTTTCAGAATGCCCATTTACAGAACTGAGTATAAAACCCTGCCTCTCCCATGAGAGCACAAAGCAGTTTAAATACAGACTGATTTAATAAAATTGCCATGTTCCACTCTCTTACCTCTTCACTTAAGAAAACAACAAACTTTGTGAATTAGTTATTTTTCCTTTTAAATATACTTTTCAGATAAATTGTAGCAGCCAGCAACTTCTTCCTCCCTTGATAAAAATAAAGTGAAAACTAACTCCCTCTCAAATTCACCCTTATTAAAAAAGACACAGAAGATGCACCTGTCCCCTCAGATGAGTCAAAGACAGATTTGCCAAGAGTAACAGAATGAAAAATTTGGGCTTCATGACAACAGAAAAGTCTTCATTCCATTGTTTATTCAATATACCTCACTTCACAAAGAGGATGTGGTGGTTTTAGCAGTTACCTGCCCCTGTCCCCTCCCACATTTTGATATAACCCCAGCTAGGACTCAGAACACTGGAAGCTGATAAATGAAGCTTTATATTTACAGCAGTGCACAATATACAAGCATATATTTACAGTGTATAACAGATAATTACAGATATATGCAGTAAAAAGGTAATACAGAAACACCACACCCCTCCCAGAGATCAAAATCTCTAAGAGGGGTTTTCCAACAACCCCTACCACTTTTCCCCCCTTCCCCAATCTTATCTCACCATCTGTTGATGCAGCAGATAAGAGGAAGTAGATCGGCCAGGGGGATTAGCGGTAAGAAAGAAGTTAGTAGAATTATTAAGAGTTAGCTACACAAGGCAGAGATAAAGGAACCATGCAAGAGGTGAGCAGCCAAAGCCAGAGAGGCCTGAAACCATCTGACTTATCTATATTTGGGTTACAACTCTTAAGACAATTTTTTTTCTCTCTCAGTAGAGCTCTGAGTGAAGTGACATCATGTATTTTCATTTCTCAGCCAATAGCCTAATTTATCACTCAAATTCTCCAATTAGTTCAAGCCAGCACAGAGTAATATACACTATCCTTATTCAGCTTCCATCCCTATTAAAATAGGTTAAAAGTATTTCTCCTCCCTTTCCAAAACATCGATGGTAGTAATGGTAGCATGAAATGTATTTATAGCACTAACCACAAGGAGAGCCTTAAGAGAGGTAGAAATCTGGATAGTATTAGTAAAAAAAAAAGTTTCGCAAGGACTCTTAGACACCAAATATGTATACATAAACCAGAAATACATCAAATCCAATACCAAACCAAATTCTTTATTACTAAATCCAAGTGTTTAAACTTGATAAACTAAACCTTCTTCCTGAAGCAACTTCTGGTTTCGTCTAATGAAATTATAAAAGTGGCATAAGTATTTAGATTTACAGAAATATGCAATATATGTAATGAGTTCTTATCCATCTTGTGTATTTGAAGCTTTGACAGTTTACTGAAGTTAGGTTTTTTAGCCTGCTGCTCTGTAAAGTCAAGATGCAGATTTTTAAAAAGAGTTTGAGTTTCTCTCTTAAACATATCTCCTGCACCCAGGATTTTAAGAAAAACATCACAAATTACAAGATCATCAGTAGAATTTAAAAAGGTGACTACACCACAAAAATCATCATTGTCCTGCTGAAGTCAAGAGAGTTATATTGATATCATCAGTTGAGAATCTTGTACATTGCTTCTACTGCAAATAATTTATAGTCTAATGAAAAACCTATTGCTCTGTCAGCACTAAGTAATGCAGTAGGTAAGGAACCAGAGTTTCATAGAGAATATTTCTCTTGAGTTTATGTATCAATCAAAATTACAGGCTAAACTGGTCTAGCAATATCATGGACAACAGCATGTACAGCTTCATATGTCACATAAATTAGGTGATTTTTAGATCCTTTAAGGCTATCTCTCTCAAACGTCTGCAATTACAGCCAAATTCAGCAGTTTAAAAACCCAGGATCAAGCCAGGACTTACTTGTGCATGACATATGTAATCATAACCTAGAGAAAGCAAAACCCTCTCTTCCTTGCTGCTGTATGAAAAACTTTCTAAGTTAATATCGTATACCTTCATGCAGTTTCCAGCAGCAAGCCTTCTCTGGCTCAATAAATAGTATTTGCTTTTGGAGTAGAAAGAGCTTTGTTATAGTATTGCTAAAACCTCAGTTTAATCACCACAATTGAATTTGGGGTCTCTGAGTTCCTCCTCTGCCTCTAGAGGTGAAGGAGACAAACACGGCAAACACGTTGGATTACATCAGGCTCGGCAAGGCCTGTGGCATCTTCAGTCACCACTAGACAGCACCAAGGAAAGAGATGAATCAAGTGGAGTCAGTGAAAAGGGATAAGAACATTTAAAGTTAGAGTTCAAACAAGAGCTCAGACAAGCTTTAGACTTGTGATCTGCATGTTGAACGGCCAGATACTAATACAGCTCAGGAAATATTAATACAATATTGATGATTCACTTGAATTGATTCTACTACCTAGACAACAGTCTTCTCTAAGTATGCTGTAAATTCTGAGTTGCTGACAGAGACTGCCTAGACTTCAACATGTATTTCCTATAGTATCCTTACAGCTAAACTGAGGAAGTGTAGTCTGGACCATTGGGTAGGTGGATTGTGAACTGGTTGAAGGAAAGAAGTCAGAGAGTTGTGGTCAGTGGGAGAGAGCATAGTTGGAGGCCTGTATCTAGTGGAGTCCCTCAGGGGTTGGTACTGAGACCAATACTATTTAATATATTAATCAGCTACCTGGATGTGGTCAGTAAGTTTGTTGATGACAGAAAACTGGTAGGAGTGGCTGAAACACCTGAACACTCTGCTGCCATTCAGCGATACCTGGAGAGCTGGGTAGGGAGAAATTTAGTGAAATACAAAAAGGACAAGTGTAGAGTCTTGCATCTGGGAAAGAAGTACCAGAGTAGTTTGTGGACTGACATGTTGGAGAGCAGTGTAGAGAAAAGAGACCTGAGGGTCTTGGTGGGCAACAGGATGACCATGAGCAATGTGGCATCTTGGGGTGTATTACAATGGGTGTGGTTAGCAGGTAGAGAGAGATTCTGCTCCCCCTCTACTTTGCCCTGGTGAGGATACCTCTGGAATAATGTGTTCAGTTCTGGGGCCCTCAATTGAAGCAGAGAGAACCACTCAGAAGAGTCCAGCACAGAGTCACAAAGATTATTAAGGGAGTGGAATATCTGCTTTATAAGGAAAGACTGAGACAGGTTCTCTTTAGCTTGGAGGAGAGGAGACTGAGAGGTGACTTCATCAATGTTTATAAATATGTGAAGGGTGCGTGTCAGGAAGATGGAGCCAGGTTCTTCCCGGTGATGTCAAATGATAGGACAAGGGGCAGTGAGTGCAAACTGGAGTATAGGAAGTTCCATGTAAGCATAAGGAAAACTTTTTCACTGTGAAGGTAACAAAACACTGGAGCAGGCTGCCCAGAGAGGTTGTGGAGCCTCCTTCTTTGGAGACATTCAAAACCATCATGGATGTGTTCCTGTGTGACCTATTACAGTGATCCTTCCAACCCCTAATATTCTCTAGTGCTGTGTTTGTGATATATGTTCTTCAGAAATAACTCAAGTGGTGGAAAGTACAGCACACAAGTGTTGGGGAGGTGGGCAATACTAATAGTAGCAGTATTAATCATAATGGTTGTTTGATTAGCCTAGGTCCTTACGAAAGATGGCTTAGTTGTCTTTTTATTTTTTTTTTTAGGGAAACCAGAAAAAATGGTGTAACTACTGAGCAAATCCCTGGTCCTTACTGAAATAAATAAAAAAGTTCAAAACAATTTTATTAATATATCTAAACAGGAAAGCACTGTGAAGGAGGAGATGGTGGTTGTGCTGAGCAAACTGTGGCACGCCTGCCATTGAGACCCTTGAACAACGTCAATAAAAATCCTAATCAAGTCACAGAAAATGTTAATAATGTCTCAGAAGCATGACTATGAAGGACATGAGAAGCTTACAAAATTGGTATTACGGTGAAAAATGAGAACCAAAAATTACAGGAACATGAAATAAGTTCCTACCAGAAAAAAAAGCCATTATTAGGTGATTCAGATTAGTCAAGAGATCCAAAAAAGTTGATTGAGACAATGGAGTTTATTTGAAAGGGTATCAATTATATACTTTGATTTCGTGAGAATTAAGGAAAATTTGAAGCACAAACAGCAGAGATGATACATAATACTATGCATATGATTACACATTAAAAGAATTGTATCTGCCTAAGATTGTTTTTAAATTACAAAAATACATTGTAGAATTGAAATACAGGGATGAAAAAATATGGTCAACCATATCTGAATCATAATCACAGGGAAGTGGAATCCACAGAGTTTGACAGACTTGTACCTTTGTTGTTTTTTTTTTTTCCTACAGGAAATGGAAATAAAATTATATCTGTGTAACAGACATACATGCAAAAGAAAGCATTCCACCTAAAATCATTGAGTACTTAACTTCTGAAGAAGAAATAAAGATATATCAAAGCTATTCTGAATTGAAAAAACAGCAAGCTTTTGGAGAAGGGGAAGAACAGAAGGCATACCCAAGACTGAAAAAAAAATGCCATCACAAATATATAGAATTTTGTGGTAGTATTGTATTGGACAAAGATGAATATAAAGAATTTGGTTAGAGGAGGCAAGCTAAATTTAGGATTTTTTACAAGGCACAGACCATGAATTTAGGGTGAAAAGGCTTTATCATTATAGAAAGGGTACAATAGGTTAAAAGCGAACTAGAATGTCCTCAAACTTTTTTTTTTTTTTTTTTTTTTTTTTTTTTTGTGATGGACTGCTCTTGCAGCAACAGAAAATGGACTGAAGTATCTTGGCAAAATTCTAACACTGAAAGAATAATGAAATGCCACTGAGAGTAAGTCACTGTAAAGACACCAACATTAAGTTTGTAGTTAGAAGTTAATGTAAAGAAAACTAACAGAAGAGATACATACAGATTTACAAAAGAAGGTGCCAAATTTTAAGCTTAATTAGAACCTCAGAAAAGAAATGAAGAGCAGACTTAGGTGTGACCCAATATATTAGATGTCAGAGATCCCTTTATATTCAGTGGTAAAAATACAGTTCACACATCTGACAAAAACCTGCATGTCAGTTTCACTGTATGTAATGAGCAGGGATTTGCCCCCAAGTACACATCTCATACCATTTAAAATGCCCTGTGGGAGACTCTGGTTGCTCCTGGGGAGCATGGGTGCCCAACACCATTTCCTATGTTCTAAGAAATTCTGCCTGGCTTTCAACTGCCATTCCAGAAAGGCAAGGGAGGGTCACAGTTCTGTGTCATGGCTAACTGTCTTTTTTAAACAACTTGTTCAACCTAAGGCACTCATAAACACCATAGATGTTTGTATGTTTTTAAATTAAACCCCAAAGAAGCTTATAGATACATACATGGAAATACCCAAATTAAAACACCTCAAGTTAGAACTGGTTTTCACTCAGAAACTTTAATCATGGACATCTGGAAGATCACTCACATAAGGTAACAAAAACAATAGAAAAACCATAAATCTAGAATGCATGTGTCCAGAATCTAGGGGCTAGTAATCATGTGTAATCAGATGTACCAGATTCACTGGAGATGAATATAAAATGCAGAACTGACAGCATTAAGAACTTGGTGCTTTGCAAGAATTATGGGCTCTGAATAGGAGAGGTGTCATTCTTTCAGAACTAGAGATATAGATATGAAAGATACAAAGATATTGGAAAATCATTAACATTACTGAGGTGCATTTAAGACCACCAAATGTGGGGCTTATACAAAGGAGGGGAGAAAAGTACCTCCCTACAAATTTTGCTGGTTTATAATTAATTTTAAAATAATTTTAAAATGGCAAATAGGCTCTGGCGGGAGCTGAAGAAACTGTGGGGCATGAGGAAACACAAGCATAAAAACAACTATTTGCTGTGAACTCATGATACTCATATTTGCTATAATCTCATGATACATTATTACAGCATTATTGTGTGCACTGAATATAGTCACAGTGAATACAGACATGACAGAAAGCAACCTTGATGGGAACACTTACAACACTGAAGAAGGTGATAAAATTCTGGATTCGCTTACAACAGTCTATGTAAGAGATACATTAGCAGTTATGTTCCCATTGAGATTTCTGGTAATGGGAAGAAATAACAATAATATATAGTTTTTATATGGGATGATCCAAATGTCTTTGACTTCAGTAGAGATGAGTGGTGAACACGTATTTAACTTTGAAGTCTGTGACTTCATAGATATTTCCACTGAGATGAATCACATCTTCTAAATAAAATAAGCTGTAGATTTCAGAAGTGATTCCTGTATTCAGTTTATGACTTTTTTTCCAAACTAAGTTATATGCTTTAGGTCACCAAACATAATTTACTGTCTTTAGGTGAATTTGCTTCTATACATCCCATACTGAATAGATTAAATGATGAATTGACACTATTGTTAAAAAAAAAAAAAAAAGGTGGTTGATAGTTATGCAGAAATGTAAAGTACCTAAAATATGATCAACAGATTAAAATCTTCATTTTCAGTCAGGTAGGTTAATACGAAGATTTTAGCTAAAAGATATACAGTAGTTTTTCACACCAACACATGGCAAAAACTCATACGGCTGTTAAATTATCCATATTATTGTTAGTTCTTTTTATTAACCCTCATAATACAAATAATACAAAACCAATAAGGAACCTTACCTTCTGCCCTAAAGTAGACCTACAGATACTCAGTGTTTTTCTACTGTTAAGAAGTTTAAATAAACATTCATAATTGTAAGTATACTTAACCTTGCTTAAGATGTTTGGTTTATGCATATAGCAAAGATTGGAAACTATTTTTATATATTGTTGATTCATATAGATGAAGAATGAAGTAAGAAAACCTCTTTAGACACTGAAAATAATTCTTAAAGTAATGATTAGACATGCTAATATAACACTGAATCAGCTAAGACAAATAGTGGAGTAGCTAAGTGAGACAACAAGAAATTTTAGAGAGAAGGCTGAGAGACCACATTGCTCTCTACAACTACCTGAAAGGAGATTGTATCCAGGCAGTGGTTGGTCTTTTCTCCTAGATACCCAGTGACAGAAGAAGAGGACAGTCTCAAACTGTGCCAGGGCAGGTTTAGGCTGGATGTTAGGGAAAAGTTCTACACAGGAAGAGTGACTGGCTGTTGGAATGGGCTGCCTGGGCATGTGGTGGAGTCCCCATCCCTGGAGGAGTTTAACAGGAGGTTGGATGAGGTTTAGTTAATTAGAAGGACTAGGTGACAGGTTGGACTTGATGATCTTAGAGGTCTTTTCCAATCTGGTGAATCCTGTGATCATTACTATTTCTTAATTTGAAGAAGCAGAAAAAAAATTCAGGTAGTCCTTAAAGACCATACCTGGCAGTACTAAACTCTGTCTCAGTTTGCAAGCCCCTTGAACAAAAGCAACTAATAGAATACCTCAAAATCTTGCTCCAGAATGTACCATGAATTAAAAATATGAGCTAGAACTTGCTTAAAGTATTTTATTGAAAGCATAGCAGCTGTGTTTAATTTTCATTGATAGAATTTGGTTTAACTCAAAATTAATCTACATTACTCAAAAAGACAAAACCAGACTGACATTAATTTGAGATAAATTCAAATGGCTAGTTATGTATTCAGCAGTTCCAGAGCTTTATTCATTGTTTGAACCTAAAAGTAGGTTATTTGTTTACTCAAAACCTAAAGAAACCTTGTATATTTCAGTTGATATTGTTTGTAACAAAACCAGCTTATTGCAGATTAGTAATTTAATCAGTCTCCAAGCTCTTAGTGATTTAATGATTTTAAAATCAATATTTAATAAAGGTAATGGTTAGTATGCCCCGCACATTTTGTCTGCCTTTTGTTATTACAACATAATAGTTTCCTCCATCTCCAGAAGATGCATTCAGAAACGAACTCATGTAACAGTGAAGCTTTAGAAATTACTCTCAACTGATTTAGCAAAACTAATTCAAGTGAGAAGAGATTTTTCTTTCATAAAGTGTAACCTTCCCCCTGCCCCATCTTTTTTTTTTTTCTTACTGAGAATAGTTGTTTACCTTGTGAAGAAATGTGTTCTTTGAGGATCTGAAGAGTCACACAGAAGGGATGAGTGCACCCATTTTGCTGCTCAGACAAACAGATGAGTAACATTCTTCTTACTCTGTCAGCTAACCTGGTTTTGCTTTATTTTTTTCTTTCTTTTTTTTATTTTATTTTTTTCCCCCTTAGTTTACATCAAGCAGTAGTATAGTACATTTTGTGCTCTCTGTAAACATCCAGTAGAAATAAAACAGAGACAGATGTTTTGCAAGTCTGAACTACAGCGATATTCAAACCATGCACTCAGAACTAGATATTATCTTTTCTTGTAGGAAATACAAGGGAAAACATTCAAGAAAGATGTTTACTCTCAGAGTAACTGTGAAAAGTTGTGCTTTTGAAGGGTAATGGGCAGGGGGGGAAGGAGAAATAGACTATTTGGGAATGACTTTGTGAACATTTTGTCAAGAAACCAAAGTACTTTGGTTTAATTTTTAATTATATTTAATTGTATCTGAAATACTGCAGGTTTAAAACAGTAATTTTATGAACTAAAATTAATACCCTCCCTCTAACGAGTCACAGACTATCAACATAGATGTTATCTGCTATAGCTGTCTACACATTGACCTCAGTCAAATAATTTAACTTTGGTAAGTATTTGAACTGTACACAGTTCAAACTATCTAACACTAGTTCTTAAAAAGCTTAGTTTTCCTTTAAAAATAATTTCAGAGGAAAATTTCTTCCCAGGTCTGTTTAGAAATGAAATATGCAGACAGATGACAAATTTGAGCAAAAATATTTTTTTCCATACATAGATTCTTGAACTTAATATATATACCAAGTGACACTGTCCTCAAGGACTGATAATTCTTCATTAATGCCCTCATGTACATGCTACACTAAACTGTACTTTTTTTACTTTTTATGATCTATAATTATATCTTCTGCTTTTTTTTCAGAAAATAGGTTATTTAAATATTTCTTTCTGCTATATGGTAAATAAATGTGTATCGGCTTAATCATCTATAAAATTCTGAGTATCTTTCTAGGTAATTTTGATGTAGTATATCACCACTGAGTAGGACAAAAGAAAGTGAAAATCTCTGTGAAGCTTGCAAGATGAAGTGTCATGTGTCGAGCGTGGTTTAATTTAACTAGTTTTCTGGATTCTTGTCACTACTATAATTTGGAGGCTAAATGTCTGGTGATCCCATCACTGTGTTCACAGAGCTGTTGATGGAGGTATGTAAATTACTTATTTCATCAACAGGCAGCTTGCTGAAAGCCTCTGCAAATTAGCAAACCCTCATGTTAGTTTATTGTGAATTCAAGGTTTTCCTTCATCTTGTTACTCTTTTTTCCCCCTCCTTAATTTCTCTCTTTTCCCAGTCCCAAGGCAACATTTCATTCCTTGCTATATTTCCTATGAATTGGTATATTTGTGCATGTCATATTGAATTAAGTATTTTGCAACCTTTTCTCACCACTTTTCAATAATTTTCTCATCTTTCCTTTATGTTGTTTCAAATAAATTTATTTAGGAGAGATATGGAAAGCAAATAGCTTTTTTTCTAAGGTATGGGCAAGAATTATATGCTTTCTTCTAACCACAGGCAGAGGTGATGAATGTTTGTCACCTTATCAGGAATATAACATGGCGAGCAAAGAACAGATGCACCATAGAGGGGATCTGAAAGAGCTGTGTTTCATGTATTTAATACAGAAGCACCAGCATATGAACTGTCTCATTTATGCTTATTTTAATCTCTGCTTTCATATATCACTGCTATTATTGGCAAAAGCTTCTTTTCTACTTTTCCAGCTAATGGAAACAGCTGTCTTCAAAGATTCATAGTACAAAACTAGAAGGGATTGAATAGTCTATGCTTCTGCATGATACAGGCCATTATAAAGACTATGAATTAACGTTCATTTGAAGTACAACATATGTCTTAGGAACACAGACACTATTGATTTTTAAATTTCTAGTGACGGAAAATCTACATTAGCTCTTGGTAAGTTCTCCTTGTCTTAAATTGTTCCGCTTGTTAAATACATAGATTTTAGTTCTACTCTGAATTTGTATTTTGTCTTCTAGGCACTGAAACTTGGTGTCCAGTCTGTACTGAGCCAGAGCACCTATTCTGAGAGGCAGAGTCTGGGCAGCACATTAAGGATTTCTACTCTTTCCGCAGCAAACAAACTATTCTGTGTTTCTATAGGGAGAAAACAATGTCTTAAGCAAGTGACTTCCCAAGACTAAGGTGAATCTGTCATAAGGAGTTTCCAATCACCTGTCTGAAAAATACTTTCAGCGTTAGAGAACTCATTGAGAATACACTAAATACAGTCTTCTTTTTTTCCTTAAGATGTTTGAGTATTCTTTTTTTATATCTCTTCCAGCTGAGCAATACATGTAAGTAGGTGGTACTTCCTTTCTTTTGTGGAAATTGCTCCACTTTTTAGGGATAAATACAACTAAAGGAGAGCAATTTTATAGTATCATTGCTTATTGCATAATGAGACCAGACATCAAATATGTCCCATCCTAGCTGAACTGCCAGTAAACAGAGTAACATAATTGCTTCAATGAGTCTAATAATAAATCACAGGATTATTTTCCGTATTAAAAATTAAATAAGAAGGGTCAAAGTGCCAAATTCTGACAGTGAACCATGACTTGGAAACCTGTTTGTTCTGAAATTTGCCTTTAAACCTAAGTAGTTATTCTATGTGTGGTGCACGTTCTTCCAAAGGTGTTATTGAGGAATCCAATTTTATCCCTTTCAAGCTACTTTATATAGACACTAATCTTCAAAATTGAGAAAGGCTAGGAAAAAAAAGGGTAGTTCTTCCTTATAGTAGGAAGACTATTGATTTTTTTTCTTTTTTTTTTTTTTTTTTTTTTCGATTTAACTACACCTCNCTGTCAGCAGAACTCCTTCACAAACCTTTCTTAAAGAGAAATATCTCACCAGAAAAACCCCACTCTACTCCACCAATCCTTCTGTATTGATCTACCAAAAATTGTAGATTTGTTTCCAGGTAAGACTGCATATGTCTAGTGACATTTAGCAAGCCAGAAACTTGAAATATGATGGATGAAGAAATATTTGGAATTCAGAGATGTGAGACTCATAAGGAATGAATGTAGTCCATGTTACTGCTATTTTGTCAATATCAGAAAAATTGTAAAGTCCCCAGAGAACTGCAGTACTTCAATATTTTGTCTGAAATGGAATTATGTGTATTATTTTTAAATGTGTTTTACAGTAACACTTGTGAACACCTTAATCAGCAGGGGTTTTTTTTCTGCCTTGGAAAATGTGTAATTAGCTAGAAATATTTCATATATACTCATGAGGTGAATACACCTACAGGAAAGAAAATAAATTTTAAAAATCATATGGACATCCCAATAGATAATGAATGTTACTGTAAAATCAGATTTGATTTTCCGTGCACAAACAGTTAATTTCTGTGTTATTCTGTGGGATATTAGTAACAAAAATTGAAACACTAAACTTTTTCTTCTCTGACTGTCCTGTCATTCATTTGTATCAAGCTACTTTGTTCTACAAAGGGGAATGTCCTAAAATTCTTACATTCATCTTCCCATGTATCCCCTTATCTCATCCATAGGCACTTCTGGCTTTCAATATTTAGGTCTTCCTTCTCTTTTTAGCCCAGCCATCTTCTTATCCTTGTTAAAATTAATCCTAAGTGAATTTCTCTATAATTTTCAAATTTTAGTTACCACCTTCAGAAGACAAAGGAATCACAAAAGAAGTGAATAGAACCTTTAAGCTCTTACAATCTTTAGCTAAGAGAATAAAATTCCACACAGTTTCCATATTCTGTCTCTGTTTCACAAGACAATATCTAAAAGTATTGCATATTCTTTTCATTAATAATGATCTCCACAACTCTGCTTTCCCAGTGTCCATGACAGAGTTGTCCAAAAGGCAGGGAGGCTGTAAGTTTGCTCTCAAGTTAGCCAAGCTATGTGCTTAGTCATGCATAGTTAGCTACTTACAATTATTCTCTAAGTCTGAACCATACAAGTAACTGTAACATAATTCAGAAAGCAATGCTACTTTTTACATTCATTAATTCATATCTTAGAAAATAACACTAAGATACTACTGGAATTATCTCACTATTCTTATTTAGTGTTACGTTTTTTCCTTTTGATTCCCAAGCCAGACCTGGAACAGGTCAGGACTTACTTTTTGACAGAAACATTACCTTTTGTTCCTTTTATCTCACCACCAATAAGAACAGCACAGAAGAGCTGCAAAGATGAGTTAGGAGAATCTTGAAATTTAATGGAAATATCTCTGATGAAAAACTCATCTGAGAAAATAAACCAGGCTAAGAGTTTCTTCTGGGTAGCTTGGGCATAATAACACACCAAAGGAAACCTTTAGACTTAAAAGCTTTGCCTGAACTGTATTAGCATGCACACTTTCTTACATCAGCATTTGCTCCAGTATCTTTATATCAAAACGTGCAATGCAGCCATAGAGTTGAGTCCATGGTTATGAAGTGACTACAGATTTTTGTTCTAATAGAGTTACCATTATATTACTCAAATTCTGAGACACTTTATCTCAAGCTTATTCTACATCAAGCTCTTCTGGATAAAATATAATCCCCAGAAAGTACTGGTTACCAGTGGAAATGCTGACAGCCCTTTAGCTATCAAAGCTCTACCAGTTTTGCTGTTCTATAAAGTTCCTAACTGGAATTTTATCCTCTAATTCAATGAGAGGATTTTGCTTCCAAATCACTTTTAATGTTCTCCAGCTGTGCTGTTTCTTAGTTTATGATATCTGTATTACTTTTAAATTAAATTATTCCAATGTTCATATATTTTTTTGTATTAAATTGTATTTATATCTACACTTTTCAAATATACTGGAATCTGCCCACTTCTCTCCTTTTCCCTTATAAGTACCCAAGGGAAGAGCAGTTTTATATCATATTTAAGGCTAGTGGTGACATAAGCTTTAAAGTTCCTGGTTTATTTTATCAGTCTCTCCTCCCAAAATCATAGTAGACCTGGTTATGCTCTCTTAGGAATAAAAGCAGCAAATATATTAAGATCCACCATCTTAAATATGAGTCAAACAGGACAAGAGAATTTGTGTCACAGCGTGTTGTTGATGTCTTGCTATAGTGACTTCCACTAAATGTACTAATTTGATATACTCCACTTTTTCTAAACATTGAGGCCATTTGAGATACAGTTACCTGAACAAATTTATCTAATGTCCATATTTAAGTGCAGCAAAATCTCCCAGTTGTTCAGCAGATGCTCTGCATGGATCTTCCAGGACATCCTAAATGATGCTAGAGAGCTATTCTGGCTGCGCTGCTACCTACTGGTTGCCCTGGGGCCATTTTTAAAGAGTATATTCATCTTTTCTCTGTGGGGTGAACCTGAAGCTAGCCTGAAGCAACCTCCAGGTTCTTTCCAGAACACAGGGACACACATAAGGTAGAGCACACTGCTGCACTATCATGCCAGCAGGACTATTTGGAAAACTTCTCTAAAGTCAGTCTTCAATCTGTCCACAGGGCAGCTATACAGACAGAAGGCAAGCAATATGTAGACCATGGAGTGCCTGCAGCCAGTCTCGAGCAGAGCACAAAAAAACAATTGACAATATCCAAAAGCATTTTTAGGCAGATGAATCTCCAGCATGTTCACTGTACTTTTGGCAGTGTTTCCTAGGAGAATGTTCTAACTATTCTGTGCTTTGTAGAAATATGTTGCCACACTGAAGATAGGGAGCACACCACTGCCATCATTCACAATGATTTGAATTAAGCTTGTTCTGCTTCTTTTTTTTTTTTTTTTTTGTGATATCAGGACAGTTGTTGTGTCTCAGAGTGTGACTGTCATTAGAGGCACATTTTGAAGACTGATGTAGGTTTAAATTTCAGGAGTCTAAGCAATTTGAGTAGATTTCTGAGGCCTGCTTCAGCAGGGCAAACCAGGGAAGGAAGGAAAAACAAACAAAAAAACAAACAAAAGATAGATGGCAAAAACACAAGTCAACAAAAAGGCAGTTTAATAAAGCACAAGCAAAGACTGTTTGCACTAACAAAGAAAAGCAGAAGACTTATTCTCTACTTCCCATCAGTAAGTGATGCACAGTCGCTTCCTGGCAAGTAGGTCTTCAGTATACATAGTGATTGCTCCATTAGGCAAGCCTCATAATAATGAATGCTCTGCTCCTCTTAGGATTTACTGCTGAGCAGATGTCATAAGGTATGGAATATTCCTTTGGTCACTTTGGATCAACTGTCTGGCTATGTCCCTTCCCAAGACCTTTCCTACCCCTCAGCTGATGTTGTGCAAACACTGCCAAAAGTAGCCAAAATACTGGTGTGTTTCTAGCTACCAACAAAAAGTTCAGCACCATGAGCAGTGCTATAGAGTAAATTAAGTCTGTCTTAGTCAGACTAAATACACATTCCTCATTCAGCCTGAATTAGTGATTGGGACTCCCCTGACTCAGGTGTATACCTTGCACTCGGCCTTGTTAAACTTCATGAGGTTGGCTTGGGCTTACCTCTCAAGCTTGTCCAAATCCCTCTGGATGGCATCCAGAACTCACCCACAAACTTGCTGAGGGTGCACTCAATTCCACTCTGCATATGGCTGACAAAGATGCTAAACAGCACTGGTCCCAGTACCCACCCCTGTGTGACCACAAAGCATTCCAGGTGCAACCTGCAAACTGAGTAAAGCGAGGAAAAGAGCTATTTACTGCTACCTTCAGTGTGAAGCCCTACCCATCACATGGGCTAGTTTTATAGACCATAGCTAAGTAACTAATATTAAGGTGAAATGTTTCCTGCTCCTACTGCAGCTCTGAGGAAAAGGACCTGGGCGTCTGGGTGGATGAGAAGCTCAACATGAGCCTGCAGTGTGCACACGTGGCTCAGACTGCCAACCGTGTCCTGGGCTGCATTAAGAGAGGCATTACCAGCAGGGCAAGGGAGGTGATTCTCCCCCTTTACTCTGCTCTTGTCAGACCCCACCTAGAGTACTGTGAGCAGTTCTGGAGCCCCCAGCACAGGAAGGACATGGAACTGTTGGAGAGAGTCCAGAGGAGGGCCACGAAGATGATCAGAGGGCTGGAGCACCTCTGCTATGAGGACAGGCTGAGAGAGTTGGGGCTTTTCAGCCTGGAGAAGAGAAGGCTTCGGGGAGACCTTATAGCAGCCTACCAGTATCTGAGGGGGGCCTACAGGAGGGCTGGGGAGGGGCTGTTCACAAGGTCTTGTAATGACAGGACGAGGGGGAATGGGTTCAAATTGGTGGAGGGGAGATTTGAACGGGATGTTAGGAAGAAATTCTTCACAGTGAGGGTGGTGAGGCACTGGAACAGGTTGCCCAGGGAGGTTGTGTCTGCTCCCTCCCTGGATGTGTTCAAGGCCAGGCTGGATGAGGTCTTGAGCGTCCTGATCTAGTGGGAGGTGTCCCTGCCTGTGGCAGGGGGTTGGAACTGGATGATCTTTGAGGTCTCTTCCAACCTAGACCATTCTATGATTCTATGATTCTATGATTCTCTACCTTACTTTTAAATCAACTCTTAAATTATGAGAAGAAAGGATAGAAAAAATCTACAACAAATAAGGCTCTGGATTTAATTTTTTAATTAGCAAGGAGTACATATTTGCCTTTGTTAAACTGTTACCTCATTTCAGAGGTGTGGATTTACAAACAGCCACACTTTGGGAGCTTTGAAACAGCTTCTAATCAAAGCAAATGAAACATACAGTTTGATGTAAAGTAAACATCAGAGTGCTTACACTGACTTTAGGTTGATGCCATATTCTTTGCAGTTACTGAAGGTGAAATTCAGACAGGAAGACAATCATACTAGTTATTGTGCATTTTAGAGTTGAGTATGCCTATCAAAAATATAGTAAGTTTGAGACAATTCAAAGAAGCTAGGTTTAGTTTAAAATGCAGGATAGGGAATAAAGAAAAGATGTCTTCTTTATTTGGCTTCCTGTTTTCACTTTGTGCAAGCCTTACTGGTTTGATTTGCCTCCTCACCTTTTTCTCCTTGCAAATGGACACACAGATGGCCCCCACCATCTCCAGCATGCATTTATACCCTTTCCATAAGTGGGTACTCAGCTCCTGTATGTGCTACATTTTCTTTATCTCCTTGGATGATTCCAGACCTGAGGGATTCATCTAATCTACATCATGGGGAGACATTATGGACTCTGTGGAAAAGCAGAAGATATACCTGTAATTTCACCAGTGTCCTTTGTCTGATAGGAGCATTAGTCCATAATGACAGCAAATTTTCTGAGAGCTTCAGTGATATTTTCCCTGAAGGCCTTACACAGCTGAGTATATTAAACACATTCTCACACATACAGTAACTTGCTTCCTTCATCCATCTGTCTTCTCTAGAGGGATTTTTTTTTCACTTTCATATGTTGCTCACCTTGTTACCACTCATCTTGTTGGCTATTTCCTCTGTGGTTTCAACCTTTTTATGCATGGCTGCTTATGTCTTGTTTTCAGATTCTTTCTGCCTAGACCTGGAATAATTTTTGTCGGTTCAATACTACAGTCCATTTCCCATACATAAAAGTTTAAATTCATTCTTTCAGTATCTTCCCACCTACTTTCCAACACCGTCTAAGCTTAAACTACCACACTTACTAGGAGTCAGGGTGAAGAAGAAGAATTTTGTGAAGGGGAGATAAGTGAAACAGCCACATGGAACACACAGTGTGTGACAGGTTCATTTCTCCAGTACATTTAATGATGTCTATAACTGCCCGGCTCAAATTTCACTGTAAGGAATTCTAAAATGTAGTCTACTCTTGCAATTTCAAAACTTTTAAGATCATATTTCCTGAACTGGAGAATAATTAAGTGGCATGAAGTGAACATTAAGAAGTGGTTGCAGTGCAGATATTCTCACAATGAGGACATAGAAGACTGTCTAACAACCATCAGGAGTCTCCCTCTCTCAGACCCTCATGTTGCAGGAGAATTTAAACAACCTAGGGAGACAACATGAAACTGGGAAGCTTGTTCGGGAGTCTTCTAGATCACACTGTCAAGAATTTCTTTGTGAATGCTTGAGAGGGCAACTAGGGGCAATGCTGCAGTTGAACTGCTGCTCATAAGCGAGGACAACCATAGGGACAATGGTCATGGACAAGAGCCTTCAAACTGATCTGAAGTCAAGAGGAGGATGGAAACTGGGGAGCAACATAATATGCCTGGCCCCTAGAAACACAGACCAGTCTGTGTAAGAAATTGATATGCAGAAGGGTCTAGGAAAGCATAATCATAGAATCATAGAATGGTTTAGGTTGGAAGAGAACTCAAAGATCACCTAGTTCCAAACCCCCCACCATAGGCAGGGACACCTCCATCTAGAACAGGTCACTCAAGGCCTTGAACACCTTCAGAGAAAGAGCACATACTACCTCTCTGGGCAATCCATTATAGTATCTCACCAACTTCACTGTAAAGAACTTCACTCTAACATCTAGCGTAAATTTCCCCTCTGCCTGTTTAAACCCATTACCCCTCATCCTGTCATTACAAGACCTTGTCAATAGTCCACCCCCAACCTCCCTGTAGGCCCTCTTCTAGCAGAAGGTCTCCTGAAAGCCTTCTCTTCACCAGGCTGAAGAGCCCCAACTCTCATACCCTGTCCTCATAGCAGAGATGCTCCAGCCTTCTGATCATCTTCGTGGCCCTCCTCTGGACTCTCTCCAACAGTTCCATGTCCTTCATTTGTTGGGGGCCCCAGAATTGTACACAATACACCAGGTGGGGTCTGACGAGAGCAGAGTAAAGGAGGAGAATCACCTCCCTTGCCCTGCTGGCCATGCTGCTCTTGATGCAGCTCAGGACACAGTTACTGTCCGGGCTGCAGGCACACACTGCCAGCTCATGTTGAGCTTTTCATCAACCCAGACCCCCAGGTCCTTTTACTCAGGGCTGCTCTCAGTGATTTGCCACTCAGCCTGGAGTTGTGCTTGGGATTGCACTGACCCAGGTGCAGGACCTTACACTTGGCTTTGTTGAATTTCATAAGGTTGGCCTGGGCCCACCTCTCCAGCCTGTCCAGGTCCCTCTGGATGGCATCCCTGCCCTCTAGCAAGTCAACTGTGCCACACAGCTTGGTGTCATCTGCAAACTTGCTGAGGGTGCACTCAATTCCTTTATTCTGATAAAGATGTTGAAGAGCACTGGTTCCAGCACTGACCCCTGAGTGATGCCACTTGTCACTGGTCTCCAGGTGGACCTTGTGCCCTGGATCACCACTCTCTGCATGCAACCATCCAGTTAATTCCTTCTCTAGCAATACTCCATGCACCAAGTCTGTGTTTTTTCCAGTTTGGTGACTAGGATGTCACATGGGACAGTCAAATGCTTTCATGAATAGGGGACCGATCAAAGGTGGCTTCTGTTTTTTTAGTAATAAACTACTCTGTTAAGTTTCTTGTTACATAAAAAGACTGAAAATTTTAGCAGAAAATTGAAACTTTTTTTTTCTTTTTCTGATATATACAAAACAGGAGCATAGAAAAAGTAGGTGGAAAAAAAAAAGGTGTGGGGGGGGGTGGAGCAGGCCATAAAAGCTCACTCCAGTAGAGGAGTTGGATTAATGCCCTCTTTCATAACCTTTCTTTCTACTGCAGCTATATTATAGAGCATTTTAAATGGGATCAGGCAGAATAATATGGACCATGTCTTTCAGCATAGGGAAAACAGGAAGCTTCCCTCATGCCAGACATAAGCAGTACTCTTGTTGTTAAACTTTACTATAAGCTCTAGTCTAGCAAATCTTTGCCTTATGCAAATCTGTCCATTGGATTTACTGGCTTTGGTTCCAGATTTCTCTATGTCTAAGAATTACACATGATAAGGCAGGAAACAAGTAATCAGGCAATGGAAGGTTTTTGTAATCTCTTTATGCCAGCGATACATGTCTTCCTAGTTAGGTTTTGGTCTCTGTTTCCAGATATCATCTCTGCAGCTTTGCAGTTCCTTTCTTCTTACACATTTTGTAAGGTGTGTTGATTTTGGATGGAATAGAATTAGGGTTTTTTTATACCAGCTAGTATGAGATTACTTTTTGGATTTGTTTTAGCTGCTGCTAAGCAGTGCTTACACAGAGTCAAGGTATTTTCTGCTTCTCGCATTACCTTGCTGTGAAGTAGGTTGGGAGTGCCATAAAATAGGAAGGGGTACAGCTAGACAGCTTAACAAGACTACCCAAAGAGGTATTATGTTCTAAATGATGTCACACATCATATAAAGCTAGGGAAAGATGAAAGAGGGGAGGAATGTTCAGACTTATGTTAACATGGGGTTAAACTATGGCACACAGTCTTAACATAAAGTTCTTTGACAATACAAGGCAGACTAGAATAAAGATGTGAGTAACAGCAAGAGTATCTGTTATTCTATTAGAATGTTATTCTAACATTCAATATTCTATTAGGAAAAAGCTTTATGATTCCATCAAATTTCAAGGATTAATCAAGTTTTAGATCATCACCTGCACCATTAGCCTTAAGCACTGTGAAAATCTTCTGCATAATCTACTGAACATAGAGCCAAGTTAGTTAAAGAGCATTTTTCTCTCTGATGTCACACAATCATTTTTAGGAAATCTGAATCTGCAGTTCTTAGACTTTCCACCACTGTGGCTCACAGATAGATTAATCAGGACATACCTCTCTTCTATAATAATTACTGTCCTATCATAAAGACCATTCTACATCAGAGGTTATTGCTTAAAAATATTTCTAGGAGGCCCACAGGAGAAAGCTGGAAATGTGTAATCCCTCGTTTTCATGAAGACAAATTGCATTTTAAAATTCTCCTAATGAAGCAGCATTCATCAGCCCTCCTTCATCTATCTTTTCAGATTGAGTTTCAGTTCACAGATAAGAAGATTAATGTCTCTGAACTTTCCAACACTTTTTGTGCTGTTATAGTAGTACCCCAGTGAGATGAATTAAATCAGTACAGTTACTACTGTCCAGAAACATTTTTACACGTTATGATATTTATCCTTCCTGCCTTTTTGTTATAGGTCAGTAAAGATAAAACTGTTATGAATATGATTGAAACTTTGAATCCCATTTCAATACTTAAGGACTCAATAAGCAGAAAGAGTAGGACAAAGCTCATCTGTATAACAACTCTTCAAGTCATGTGTAGGTGTGACTATATATAAAGACATGCATCCATCAGAAAAAAAATTAGTTTTTTTATTGGGTTTGTTTGTTTGTTTGCATTTTTTTGGTTTGGGCTTTTTTGTTTGGTTTTTGGGTTTTCCTTTGTGATGGTTTTATTTGTTTATTTGGGGTTTGGTTTGGTTTCATTTGTTTGGGTTTTTTTGGGGGGGAGTTGTTTTTTTTTTGGTTTTGCTGTTGTAGTTTTGATTGTGGATTTGTTGTTGGTTGAGCTTTTTGTTTGTTCATTTGGGTTTTTATTATTTGTTGTGGGGTTTTTTTCCTCAATGATTAAGGAGTTTGTATGATCATTTGGATACTGACTGTCTTGTCACACAAACACCAACTTTTCACCTCTCTTATAATATGACCTTGGACAGTCAAGCTCATAGAGTTTCCATCTTGGCCAGAAAATGCCATGATTACAAGTTTCCCCTATTAAGAGCTGGAATGTACAAACTTGTTCTGACCGGCATCTCATTCAACATGCCTTCCCATGAAGACAAGTAAGGCTGGTGTAGCATGAAGACTGTCTATAGTTAGTAAAGATATAAGAAAATAGTAATTGTGCCTACCATAAGTGAAGCTGATGGAAAGAGCTTCCAAAGAAAAGTATTAAGTTAAACTAATTTGCTGACACATGTTTATAATCAGAGACTAAATATGGTGTCATATAGTAAGATACGAGAAAAAAAAAATCACATGATTTTCAGAAAAATCAACAAATATCTAATTGCAGTAGCAATACATAGACAGGATGCTTACAAGAAAACCCCACTGTATTTTTTTTTTACATCAAAATGTTTTGCAGAAGGCATTTGACAAATAGTTTTAAATAATACACATAGCTGAGAAAATTGAAATCTGTTTGGACTTCCTGTTAATGCCAAAATGCAGACAAGAAAACACGAAAACAAAGCTATGATAAAATTTGCTCTCTACAACTCTCTGAAAGGAAGTTGTAGCAAGGTGGGAGTTGATCCTATCCCCCAGGCAAACAGTGACAGAGCAAGAGGCCCCAGTCTCAAACTGCTTCAGGGGAAGTTTAGGATGGATATTAGGAAAAAAATTCTTCACAGAAAGAGTGATTGGCCATTGGAATGGGCTGCCCAGGGAGGTGGTGGAATCACCACCCCTGGAAGGGTTAAAAAAAAGACTGGATATAGTGTTTAGTGCCATGGTTTAGTTCATTAGATGGTGTTGGGTAATAGGTTGGACTTGATGATCTCAAAGGTCTTTTCCAACCTGGTTAATTCTGTGATTCTGTAGAATCTTCATGCCATGATTAACATCAAAGAAAGCAGCTAAGTAAAATCAGGATCATGCCTTTTTTTTTTTTAAAAAAAAAAGAACCACACAGAGACACATAAATGCATAAATTAATCAGGGCTCCAGCAGAAACTACCAAGACTTACAAAGGCATCTTCTCTCACTGGAAATAGCAGTTTGATGTGCCTATTATTTTAAGGAAGCATTCACATTTCACAAAATCCTGACACCTCCCTCTCTCTCTCTTTTTTTTTTTTAGAAGAGCTTTAATTGAGTAATTTTTGCACAAAAAAACTATTAGTCAGGAGTATTTTCCTACTCATACAACTAGATGAGTCAAGTTACAGTTTGAATAATTTTTAGATGACAAGGATAACACTTATCACACTTTTAAGAACATTTTAAAAAACCCTTCTTTTTTAATAAATATGTTGGTACATAAGAAAAAAGCCCAAATTCACACCAACTTAATTTTTCATGTTCTCATTGTAATGCAGCAGTTCAAGACAGATAAAGTAATGGATTCTCATTATCATTTATTTCTACTATCAGAGCTGTTAATGGACCAAAACTTAACCATAGTGCACACTGAATAAACTGAGACAATTTTCCAGAAATCTTTAGGCTTCACATATGTATATGTGTGTCTGCATGGCATTAACGTCATTCCACTAGGTGTATCTTAATAGCTTTTGCAAATTTCCCCATAGACATAAATATTACTACTACCATTTCAGAAGCAGCTTTGCTTTGCCTCGTAAAGAAACATTAGTGATGAAGAAGAACTATGTTTTTAAAAATCCTAAGAATTATTAATTTGGACTATGCTACTGTTTTAGGCCTCCAGTCCTTAAAATAAATTTAAAAATTTTTAAAATTCCCCTTGTAAATTTCAGTCAACCCGAAACAGAAAAGATGGTCTTTGTCACAGAGAGCTCATGATATAGATGTAAAACAACCGTGGGTAGCTAAATACAATTGTAAGAAGCTAGATGAGTGACATGAAATATGGATTACATTATCTACAGCAAATGATTACCACAACATTGTCAGTTAGGGATTGTTTTTGGTAGCTGACATGTTAGACTGTCTAAAAGAAGGTCCTAACAAAACAATGAAGATGAGCAGGCTATATCAGAATTTACAAATAATATGCAAGCTACCAAATTCTCACTAATGCAGATAAAAAGTAGGAAAGTTATAAATGTGTTCATGAGTACTTTAGGTCAACAAGGATTGAAATATCAAAAGCAAACATAAAATAGGTAGATGATTTAGAATGGAAGAGTGAAACCTCAGACAAAAGAGTAGCACAAAATTTCTAAGAGAAAAGCTCTCATTGAGGTGCCAGCTATAGCACAATGCTTAAACACACACAAATCTAAGAATTATGGTAATCAGATTCATCTTGGGACATTTGATATACCATAGTATACTACAAAGGCTCTATAACTTAAAAAAAAAATCTTCAAGAATGACCAACAGTGGTGTTATATAATAATATTTGAAAAACATATGGAGAAGAGATATGGAAAAGCAAAATAGGCACAGGAAAAAATAGAAGGGCAAAGATAAAGTGTAAGTATGATAACATTATCATAATAATCCCATCATAATGTATACTATAGAATCAGTAACAATACAGAGCAGACTTTAAAAAGCATAGTAATAAAACAGTTGATTCACAACTGATATCAAGCAGAAAGAAGTAAAAGTAAATACAGATGAAAAAATAAACAGCAACAAAAGGGAAGCAAGTTTGAATATATAATTTGTAACGTAAATTACAACAGTACAAAAATTATTCTGCTATTAAAAAAGAAGTTATGGAATCATTGAATCATTCAAGTGGGAAAAGACCACTAAGACCATCAAATACAGCAATTAATTTAATACTAGCAATTCCACCACTAAGTTATGCCTATAAGTGCCAGATCTACACATCAAAATGTCTCCAGGGATAGTAGCTCACTTGTTTCAGTGCCTCACAATTCTTTTGGAGAAGAATTTTTCCTGACATCCAACCTAAACCTCAGCTGGCACAACTTGAGACCATTTCCTCTTACCTTATCCCTTGTTACGTAGGAGAACAGATTAACACCCACATGACTACAACCTTCTTTTAGGTAACTGTAGAGAGCAATGAGGTCTCACCTCGGTCTCCTTTTTTCCAGTGTTCAAGATGCAGACTCATTAGTGTTTTCTCCACAGTGTTCAAGGGGTAGTCTTAGCAGTGTCAAATACAAAGGAGACAATCCCAAGGTCTCCAGTTGCAGAGGTCATACAAGAAATGTCTTTCAGAGAGAAACGTAGGCCTTCCCAAAGTTCTTTGCATCTTATTTATCATATATATTTATATAAGGATGGAATGAATTGGCATCTGAAAGTGTTTGTTCCTTTCACTTGACTGCTAAGGAGAACTAGCATTTTATGTTAGTGTTTTTAATATTAAAAAGTGTTTATAAAATAATAGTGAGTTTATAGTAGATATCTACATTTTTAGCCATCAGAGAAAATTAATGTTAATGTTTCTGGTGGATTAAAATATCTAGAGTTTTTTTTGTGAAGTCTAGATCCTTTAACAGACACCTAAATTTAGTTAGTTTAACCATAAACAATTTGTAAGTTATTCGGTTGTTTTTCATCTGCTTGTTTTCTGGTATAGAATCATAAGGCCAGCTATAGTCTGCAGGCCGTTAGGAGTTTAGAGTCAGCCTGAACAGCTGACCAGAATTGACTCACAGGTTTATTCCATACCACAAATGTCACACTCACCATGAAGACAGAAGTTCAACAGAAGCAGACTTTCTGCTCTGGTTCCTTCTTTTCCTTCTCCCCATCCCCAGGGCAGGGTTATCTGGTGATAGACCAATTGCTATAGTTTAGTCCCAGTTATGGGGTAAATGTAGACAGCCGTATAGAATACAATGTGCAAAAGGCACAAGCAGTATTTGGAGGAGGTCACAGTATCACAGAACAATCCAGCACTGGAATCTCCTATGCAAAGCAAGCTCAGCTGTGAGATCAGATCCTGTTGTTCAGGACTTTCTCCACTAAGGCTTTGAAAATTTCCGATGGTGGGAGATATAAAGCCTCTCTGAGCAACCTTTCTGGGCAGTATGTGTCTAAGTTCATATATGAGTATTTGTTAACAGTAACAGATACGTCTAAAAATCGTTGCTTATATTGGTTAACCATTTCATGTTTCTGTGCTGACATGTTGCTATTGATTTATGTTATGGTATATACAGTTGAACTAATGTATAGAGAGTTTGGTCAGGTTAAAAATATATGAGGAATTAATCAAGACCACAGGTTTTAATAAGGAGCACAGCCACTTATAATTGGGGATGTAGGACATTGTAAAAATGTGGAGGGGAAAATTAAATTCAGTTTTAAAGAGAAACAATGTGGAAAAATAAAATTATAATAGTTGAGCCATGCTGATGTGAGAAATAAAGTTTTCAATTACTAATAAATGATCAGAGATGTCTGTAATTTATGTACTTAATTTGGAAAAGTGATCAATACAAATTATTTGTCCTTAAAATGCCAACATAGATATTACTGGAAATACCTATTTAGAAGAGCTCCATGTGTCCCAATTGAGTCAAAGAGTGCTCTCTTATCTCGGTGATCTGCTTCAGGGATCTGTCAGATTCCAAACTGCATAGAAATTCATAGAAAACATAGAGTTATTGTTAGCATATGTTGTTAACTAATCTGTATTACTAGAAAAATCATAAAGCATGTATAAAAAAGATTTTTAAAAAATTGGCTAATACCAAATCCTCAGAACAACCTAAATATCACACAGAGTCCCACATATTTGAATTATTAGGTCATTCAAGTGCTATATTATCATTTGAGAAGACAGCAATCTTATTTCACTATCAGCTATAAAAGTGATTTAATATTGTCATTCTCAATTCTGAACAATATATATTTACAGCGTTTCCAGCAAAATGTCTGGCTGCATGAGGGTCATATCATTGCCAAGTCTAAACTAATGCCATATCAGGCAGTCAGCCCAAATTAAAGCTTCTCATGTTATGCTGGTCCTGCGTTATACACAGAAATGTGTATTACCTTATTGCAGGATTCTTCCTAACTAAGATACTATTTCAACTCTTTCCTGTCAGAACAGGGTTTTGAGAAAACATCCCAATACAAACACTTCAGGGTGACACAGATTGTTACATTTCAAATTCACATGACAAATTTAGGTGAAAACAACATGAACTCTCAAGATTAAAAAGTACAACTTCCTACCCACAAAATATATCCATGTGTGATCTTACTGACAGCAGAGTTGTTTACCCAGAGGCTGCTTTAAGTAGATGAGGATCTTTCCTGTCAGCACCATTTTCAGATAAACTGTAAGAAACATTCTTATGTTCACTTGTTGAATTAATGCAAGAATGCAGGAGTCCTTATCCTGATAAGTGAGAGGGAGTGAAAAAAATCAGAAACAGTATCTACAAGTATGGTTGTCATAATAAAGAGATAATAATGTTTACGCTGATTTAACTTTTTTTTTTTTTTTAATGTTTAAAGGTTGAACTCTATGATTCAGAGAGGTATAGTTCTGTAGAAATGTCACCTGTTACATGTTTAATGCTTATGGAGTATTCACTGATAGAAAAGTTGATGGAGTATTTTCAAAACTGACTGGAGTGTCCTTGTTCAGATGTGGTATCACATACTGAGGCAAACAAGTGGTTTATCGGCTCTGTCCTAGACATTACTTTCAGGAGCTTAAATTTCTTCTGCTCTTTCCCTTTTTTGAGGATAGAGGTCACAAGGAAGAATCAGAGTAAGACATCATCATGTGTTTGTATGAAAAACAATTCCCCATCCCAATAACTATGGAGTTGGAAATTCCACAAAGCCAGAAAACAAACAAAACACCCAAGCAAACAAAAAGATCCCCAAGTAAGTTAGCTAGATATTGGTGACAATCTACAAATATCTTCGCTATAAGACAATCCCTAAAATCTAGCAACAGAAAGGTAGAAATAAAATGATCCATAGTGCACTAATTGCGTTTGTTCAACCATACTCTGAAAGGGATAATTATGGCTTTGCATTTATGTTTAGATTCACTTTTATATTTGAGTGTTTGTTTCAAAAAGTGAAGCTAAAATTAGAAAAAAAAATTAGTTTCATTTTAACTTGGCCAAAGCAAAAAGTTTTCCTTCGTAAAAATCAAAAGTTGGATTGAGAATTTTTATGTGTGGACCTATCTACCTTACAGAACAAAGCAAGTGTCAAAATTCCTATTCTTATTTTGTGTGAAAAGATTATCTTAGCCAATTCAGCTGCTACTTTTGTGTGCAAAACAGGAGCAATTCAAATGAACCGTGCTTATACATGATTTATTATCACTGTGACTGAGATCAGAATTTGATCTAAGTATTCAAATGGGGCAAATCCATCCAACTGGCTGTAAAAAAAAACAAAGGCTAAGATACCAGCTAAGCTCATTGTTCATATAAGTCTAAAATCTTAATTGGTCTCTTTAGTAAGGAGGTAAATTCCAGTTTTGGTTAATTTCTTTTTTTATTACTTTTAAATCTGATTAATATGTTTTCATTTTTATAAAGCCTATTAGATCTAATTTAAAGCTTCTAAATTATACAGTTATATAGAACATAATTGCAGTGTATAAGTCTAATAGATTGGTGATATTTTTTAGAGATTCAAGGAGTTATTCAGTTCAACACTCCATAGATGATTAGTTTTCAGTGGTTATCTGGGCTACAGTTGTGAACTGTTAAATACAAAGTTTCCATATGGAACATCCATCCTAATGTGGTAAATGTAGTTCAGCTAATTACCAATAGCTCTTTAAAAGAATAAAAACATAAGACATTTTGATGAAAATTAGAATTTGTTTTATGGTAAAGGCTGCAGCTCCTATTCAAATAGGTAAATAACAAAACCTCAAAGAGTGGTCATCATTTATTCAAAAAGGCAGAGAGAGACCACTCTATTTTCTTTTAAACTTCACATTTCATGTTATTTATATTCTTGCATTATTCACTATCTTCAGGATTCTTGACCTTATAAAATAAAATAATCCATTGTTCTTCAAAATACCTTTTTCTCTTGACTTTCCTTTAAAGACAGCAGTCTCCTTTAATATTTGAGACAATTTGGTTTTATTATTGACCCTAACGCCTTCTTAAAATAATGCCATTAGCTGCATGGCAATAAGAACTGCTTACTTGCCCTTTCATCCATCAACCAGAAACAAATAGTATTCCATGAATGCTCTTTTGCTACAGAAGTATGTGATCTTTTAATTAAAAAAATACACCTTCCAAGATTAATTTTGTTCAGGTAAGCAAATGGAACTGTATGAAAACAATGAAGTTAAATTTTGCTTTTTTACTAATATTTCCTCAGAGCCCTTGACCAGAAAAGCAAACTATATCTTTATCAGTCATTCAGAATAAGACACCACGCACATGAAGAATTTAGGCACATGAGAAAGCAGTGTACATGATACAGCCAGTGGAGTGAGACAAAGATCCACTCTTTATAATAATAAACAGTAACAGAGGTGAAAATTAGTGCAACAGGCTTCCAAACGAGTTGCTAGTTCTGGTGTAGGGGATATACTTTATAATGCTGTCTATTCCTAGCCTTTGAATTCTTATGAAACTGTGAATTTTAGCTTATTCCCCTTACTTTTCCTTCTTGTGATTAAAAAGAACAAAAGCCAGTAATTTCACAAAAATGCCCAAAGAGGACACACCATCTTCCATTTATTCAGCCTTATTCCTTAATTTCTTGGGGGGAAAAAAAAGTTCACACCAACAAAATAAAGTGCCCAAAGGACTGATGATCTGTCAACAGTAATGCCAGCCTTTAGTACACTGAGGGCTTGCAGAACTGCAAAAAAAAAAAAATTGTTGCTAAATTTCTGAAAAATAATGTATTGTTCATATATGACTTATTGCATATTTATAACACAGCACAGCACTCAAGGTTTTCACCTCATAATTAGTGAACACTGATAGTCTTAAGTCATAGCTATCCCCAAAATAAGAAGATGCAAAGAAGAAGGAAAAGTATTTTAACTGATCATGCTGCTTCCAGGTAGAAGTGTAATTCAGAGACTGATTCTCTAGCTAGGTCTGTTTTAGTAGATTGAATTATTTGAAAGACTGCTTCTTGGGCCAGCTATCCAATGACAGTTTAAGTCTCTGGGAATGCAAAGGTATTGAAGTACACAACATACAAACATAAATCAAAGTATTTTGGATTACTTTATATGTCACAGATCTGTATCCACTTCTGTCCTGATTTACCCATTGGCTCTTCGGTTTCTTCAACACGTGTGAAAGGTCTCTTAGAAGTTGAAGATCTCCCTAGCTTGTAACTTCTTGCCAACACAGATGTACACCGCCTCTTTATGCCTCTCTTGTTTTTGCTGTAATTACTATTCCTTCAGCTCTCACTTGCCTTCTGCATTCTTTCTTAGCATCTGAAACTATTTGTCTCTCAAAATTTCAAGACTCCTTTAAAAAATAACCTGTTTATCAGCTTCAGCATTATCAAAATCTGTTTCAGCTTATCTGTTGTTGGTTACCTGCACCACAGACAGAAAAGATTACATGGCTAATAGTAATCCTTTCAAGGACAATCAGAATTAAGAAAAGTAGTAGAATTTAGCAACATCTTTGTTAGGAAAGAGAAGGCAGGCACCAATTTCAGTTAAAACTGAGCTTGCAATTTGTCGCAGAAATAATGTTTAAAAGTTTTATTTTAGGTAAAATTGAGCTGCTACTCAAGTGAAGTACCAAGTACCATGATATTCAAAGAATCAACTTATTATTTAAAAACAGGTCTCTAAATGAACTAAGGCACCCCATCATTAGTTTGTCTTGTTTCATAACATGAAACTCTGGAAATCAACAAATTCAAACATAGACACTGTCTATGACAATTGTCCTCATCATCCTACAGGATCCTAATACCAGCCCACGTTAATGACTATCATTTTTCACAGTTTTCCAAAATATCTGGTTTGTTCCATATACCATGTAAGAGCTAAACAGTAATTCTGTTTTCTCTATTCAGTTTACTGCTTTAAATATAATTATTAAAAAGCCACAGTGTTCATGCTCACTGTAAAGAGTTAACAACTTAAGTGATATCAAGTATGGGCAAGTTTGAAATATGTTCACAGAGTAATTGACCATTTGCTACATTATCTAAAGTTAGCTTATAAAAAAAATCCTTTAGAATAACAATTTTAAGAAGCCCTAAATATTCATTTTTAAGCAAAAAAAAAAATTTGTACTTGATTTTCATTGCTATTTTGAAACCATTATTGAGCTTTTTATGTTTCTACAAGGCTTCTTGGCTTTGAGAAATTTACAGTATTAAATAAAAAAATAGTTTTATCTTAAGATGGCAAAGGATAATATGGCCTTAGGAAGAAATTAGATGGAAAAAAGATAATATATCGTGTATTTGAGAATTAATATATACCTTCTTTCCTTAACAGCCAGAAGTTAGTATTTCCAGTATTACTACCAATAAAACAGCTTAGACATCTTGTTAGGTAACACACTTTCCTAACGAAAAAAGTCACTCCAAAGAATATGCCTTCATCTCCTGCAAGTAAACATTTACACCAGAATTAAAATTAACATATTTTTATTGTCACCCTGTATGTGTATTTTACAACAGTGCAGCTACTAAGTGATTTTGTTGTACTTGCATCCAGCCATAGCAGAAACAGTGAGTAGAAGTACATTATGATGTTCAGAGGTAAAGACTAGGCAGATATATATATATATATTTTAAAAGCTATATATATATTTTAAAAGTTGAAGGGATAAATTTGCAAGATATTTCCATCTTAAATTTAAGCAAATTATGTGCAGTTATGAAAAAACAAGATATATATTGTGTTCTCTCAAAAAAAACTAGAGAGGTTACTCTCTTCAGAAAGACCCAGTCAAGGGAACATCTGGGGTCTCCACAGACTATCCAGCACCTCAGTGGAAAAAGCATCCATGTAAAAAATAAAGTTATGATAGTCTACTCATTTTTAAAACAAAAATATTCAAGAATTTAATGTTCATTAGCCATGAGAAATGTGGAGTTGATTAAATAGGAGAGGTCTGTGGCAGAGTGGAGAACTTTGATCAACAAAAGAAAGCAGCTGGTGAGTGCATCCATCCACATAATCACACTGTGAAATAAATTTGTAAAGTCAGCTTGAGGAGGAGTGTAGTTCTGAGCAAGCAATTTCAATGCCAGGGCCTTGCTCTCTCAAAGTCCATTTAGAGCAAATGGAAAAATGTCAGGCAATGTGAGAATTGAAGTCAGTCTTGACTCAGTTTCTGAAGGATCTATCCAAAATGCTGTAGAGTTCTGTATCATAACTGGCAAAATGGATCATCATAAACAGCAAGCCTGCTTACTGAGCACACAGATGTAAATATTTGAGAGGGACTCTCATGGCTAAAATTACAGTTGAAAATTACCTTTTCAAACAGAAAAAATAACCTGGGGAAAAATGACAGAAAGAATTTTAATGGTATGATTTCAGAAAGAAAAAGAAGGCAAGTAGAGGATCGTGAATGGCTAATTAGTTAGCAGCTCTTCAAGGATCATCTGAGAGGAAGCAGTCATATGGCAGCAGAAAGCAAATGCTCTGTTCACATTTATGAACTGTAGTATGGCTCTGATATAGAGTAAGAGTTAGGAAGTAGTGCTTAAACCCCACTAAACACTGAGAACACTTCAGTCTAAGCACTAGCTGACTTCCCGCACTGCACTTCAATAAGCTGACCTAGTTGAAAAGCAAAAGCTACATCTCAAAAGTACACAGATGACACAATGGCAAAACCCCACAACTCTATTGAATATATATGGTGTTTTTGTCCTGGCTGGGGGCCAAATGCCCACCAAAGTTGCTCTATCTTAAATGGACAGGGAAGAGGGGGAAATATAAGAAAAGCCAGTCATAAGATAGAAACAATTTAATAATGACAACAAGCAAAACAAATAGACTGTGTGGAAGCAAATGCAGAGAAAGAGATGTTAATCTCTACTTCCCATCAGCAGGACAATGTTTGGTCTTGGGAAGCAGGGCTCTCTACGCTTGGTGCTTACTTTTGGAGAACAGATGCCATGGATGAATCTTCCCCAACTTCCTTCTTTCCCTTCATTCTTATATCTGAGCCAATATCATATGTCATGGGATATCCCTTTTGCGAGTCTGGATCAGCTGGTTTGGCTGTGTCCTCCCAGCATCTTCGGGTGGGGAGATGTTGGAAAAAAACCAGCCTGGGTGCTCAGCTTAGCAGTAGCCACAACACTGGTGCATTATCAATGCTTAGCTACAGCACTGCAAAACACAGCATTAGAAAGCTATTTTGAAGAGAATTAACCTCAGCTCAGCCCAGTTCTAACCTACTACAATATACAAAACAAGAAGGCTGACGTCTAGGATGTTGAAATAAGGGAAGAAATAACGTGGTCTTCAAATCTAGAGAGGGTAAGGCAAGAAGAATATAGAAAAATTTTGACTGAATATCAGAAAAATAATTTGCTTTAATACTAATATTTATTTTCTCAGTAACCTGGGGCATTTCCATCATTAGGTATCCTTTACAGGAAGCTTGAAACCACCTAAGAAGAAGAAACAGCCTTAACTCATCTTGCCTTGAGTTCATCTTCCCTGGAGGATCCCTCAAATCCCTTTTCAGTCCTGTTTTTCATGATTCTGTGGCTCGAGAAAGCTTTCACACAGATAATGGTACTTTATTGGTACCTAGCTTTTCAGCAGCTAAGTCTCATTAAATTTAATTTTATTTCTGAATTCATAAAGCTAATTCTGAAGTTCTCATGAGAATTTTACTGTCTCCTAATCTCTTTTCTGCACATACTCTTTTATCGAAGGATTCCTACCAATACTTTCAGTTTTCTCATGAGATATCTATAACTGGTGATGTAGAGGCAAAATATTTAGAGGCAAATGAGAATTAGGAAAGGTCATTCTAGAGGTCAAAATAAGGGTTACAGTATCTGGTATCAAATATTAGGTCACAAGTCCTAATATAATTATCTGTAGGAGTTGTCAAAAGTGCACCTGAGTGCAGGTAGTATAAATTAGGAATGTTTCTAGGTAGAGTCTTGTTTTTCTTTTATTAGTGTGTATGTGATTTTTGATTGTCTATGATTCCTTATCTACCTCAGCATGGGAGAGTACTGTTACAATCTGGTAAAAAGTGCCCTTTTGAATTTGTGTGTAAACTGAATGCTTTCTCAGTGCTGCAGCTGAATTCCATGGAAACTGTTATGCACCTGTAATAATACAACCTGATAATTCATGAAGCTCTTTGTTTTTTAGCTAGCTCGTCAGAAGACTGCAATGATTTTTTCCTCCCTGTCATCCTCAACTTCTTACTCTAACTCCAGTTTAAACTGTTAGCTCCAGATGGAAACAGATACAGTTCTGAAATTCATTGCCATAAAGCAGGACTGAAGGGTATTCGTGATGAAAACATTAAAGTGTGCATATGTATATATCAACATTGACTGAAAGACATCAAATTTTATTGTTGCTCCAGGCAAGTACTCATTGGGGCAACTCTTATCTCTCAGTTTAATAAACTTAGTCTAACTCGTCATAATATCACATAACAGTATTATAAATATATGTGTTGCTGATTATATAAGTGAGAAAACTAAGATACATAAGGAAAATATCTGATTAAAATTTCCATTATGGTAAGAATGGATTCAGTGATTTGGAGGGATGTGTAAGCTATCTCGATGGGAAGAATCAAAGATTTGTTAAGGTGGGAGAATCTTTATTCATTCAAAGTTGTCACAGTTAAATGTTTTCTTACATAGTCATCCAGCTCCAGCTGGTGGAGAAACGTCTAAACCTAAGATTAAGCAAATTGTAATAGAGGGATCCATCATGTTATCCTAAGATCTAGAAATACCATTTAAAAATAGATTATATTCGAATGCCTGAGTGTTGCTTTAACATACATAGGACCTGACACTCATCTGGTTATTCAGTATCCAGTTGTGAAGCAACAACTTCTCCAAAAACCTTCCTTTCTTTGAACTGTAGTCAGCAGTGCTATTAACAACATTAAGTTTAAGTGACTTGATGAAGCTTGTGAATTGCTGGTCATAAAACATCTCTAGAATTTTGTGTGGTAGATATAGACAGGTAACTGGGAGATGTTATATATCCAGGAGCTCACAGAAGCTTGTTAGAAAACATGATACATAAATTGGTATAGGATTCAAATGTTTATGTTTGTGTGCGTTGCACTCCACAACAACACAACAACACAAGGTTGTAAGGAAAGTTTTATCACCCATAGTGTCTAAAAAGCTATCATGTTTAGAACATATCCAGAGTTGTTTTATATACTCAGTAGACTGTAAAGTTTGTTTTCAAGTTCATGATCTACTGTGTACATGTAGACCCTAGCATTTTGTACTAAATTGATAGTTGACCCAACAGAACATTTCAGTAGTTTAACCTGTTTCAGCACATTATTGGAGGAGCACCTGAGGTTTCAGAAAAAGTCATGTATTCTCAGTTGATTAAATGTGCCTGGTAAATATTCATAGGATATTTTTGTTAATATCCTGTACACTATAGGGTCTTTTCAGTTAATCACATTCAAACAAAAATAAGACAATTGCTTTTAATTTCCTTTTTTTAACAGTGGTTAATGGCCTGAAAACATACAGTGTGACAAAAATATAATGCAATCATTAAAAGAGCCATCCTTCCACAGCGAGACTATGAAGTATCGGATGACAAAGTATCAGATCCCTTCACAGTTATAAAGTCCTACAGATGGCCTTTTAAAAATTTTTTTTTTTTTTTTTTATTAGAGTGTTCCAAGCAACGCTGTGCCTCAAAGACAACTCTTGGAGACAGATGCACACTCCTTGGCTTATCTAAGGAATAAAATTGTTGCTCATTGACTACCTCAGCAATTAATTAGACCACTGCTGTGGTTGTGTTATGGTAGAGAAGAGGTGTTAAATTTTGGTTAATTCCTCATCTAACTCTTGATGCACAAGCAAATTTCTAGTACTCCAAGTATGTGTAGTCAGTATGAGGCACAAAAGAAGTTATTTTCTCACTTCATGCCCAATGTGGTCGAATTTCTAAATAACCCAGCTGTAAATGTTCAGCAAATGGGATTATAGGTTCAGTAGTCCAGAGGATGGAACAAGAAGTCTCCATAAAGCACAATGAGCACACAAAAATGGCTGATGAGATCCAGAGCTACGAAGGCCAGAAAGTTGGTCCAATCAGCATGGCCTCACCAAGGGCAGATCCTGCCTGACAAAACCAGTCACCTTCTATGAACAGGTCACAATATTAATAGATGAGGGACAAGCAACTGATGTAATTTATCTGGACCTGAGCAAAGCCCTTGACACTGTCCCACATCACATCCTGGTCTCCAAGCGGGTGAAACATGGGTTTGATGGGTGGACCACCAGATGGATAAAGAATTAGCTTGATGGCCACACCCAAAGAGTGGATGTCAAGGCGTCCATGTCCAAGTGGTGGACAGTGACGAGGGGAGTCCCTCAGGGGTCAGTCCTGGGACAAGTCTTGTTCAAGGTCTTTGTGGGCGACATGGACAGAGGCATTGAGTGCACCCTCAGCAAGTTTGCAGATGACAACAAGCTGTGTGGTACAGCAGACATGCTGGAGGGCAGAGATGGCATCCAGAGGGACCTGGACAGGCTGGAGAGGTGGGCACAAGCCAACCTAATGAGGTTCAGCAAGACAAAGTGCAAGGTCCTGCATCTGGGATGAGGCAATCCCAAGCACAAACACAGGCTGGGCAGTGAGTTGCTGGAGAGCAGCCCTGAGGAGAGGGACTTGGGGTTGCTGGTGGATGAAAAGCTCAACATGAGCCAACAGTGTACACTTGCAGTCCAGAAAGCCAACCAGATCCTGGGCTGCATTAGGAGAACTGTGGCCAGCAGGTCAAGGGAGGTGATTCTCCCCCTCTACTCTGCCCTGCTGAGACCCCCACCTGGAGTACTACATCCAGTTCTGGAGCCCCTATTACAAGAGGGATGTGGACATGCTGGACCATGTCCAGAGAAGGGCCACGAGGAGGATCAGAGGGCTGCAGCACCTCTGCTATGAGGACAGACTGAAAGAGTTTGGGCTGTTCAGTTTGGAGAAGAGGAGGCACCAAAGTGACCTTACTGCGGCTTTCCAGTATCTGAAGGGGGCCTACAAAAAATCTAGGGGGGACATTTTAGGCTATCACATAGTGACAGGAGTAGGAGGAACAGAGAAAAGCTGGAGGTGGGGAGATTCAGATTGGATGTGAGGAGGAAGTTCTTCACCATGTGAGTGGTAAGACCCTGGAATGGGTTGCCCAGGGGAGTGGTTGGGGCCCCATAGAATCATAGAATGGTTTAGGTTGGAAGAGACCTCAAAGATCATCCAGTTCCAACCCCCTGCCACAGGCAGGGACACCTCCCACTAGATCAGGTCACTCAAGACCTCATCCAGCCTGGCCTTGAACACATCCAGGGAGGGAGCAGACACAACCTCCCTGGGCAACTTGTTCCAGTGCCTCACCACCCTCACTGTGAAGAATTTCTTCCTAACATCCCGTTCAAATCTCCCCTCCACCAATTTGAACCCATTCCCCCTGGTCCAGTCATTACAAGACCTTGTGAACAGTCCCTCCCCAGCCCTCCTGTAGGCCCCCCTCAGATACTGGTAGGCTGCTATAAGGTCTCCTTGAAGCCTTCTATTCTCCAGGCTGAAAAGCCCCAACTCTTTCAGCCTATCCTTATAGCAGAGATGCTCCAGCCCTCTGATCATCTTTGTGGCNGCTGCTCTCCAGCCACTCACCACCCAGCCTGTATTTGTGCTTGGGATGGCAGCGACCCAGGTGCAGGACCTTACACTTGGCCTTGTTAAACTTCATGAGGTTAGCCTGGGCTCACCTCTCCAGCCTGTCCCGGTCCCTCTGGATGGCATCCCTCCCCTCCAGCAAGTCAACTGTGCCACACAGCTTGGTGTCATCTGCAAACTTGCTGAGGGTGCACTCGATTCCTCTGTCCATGTCACTGACAAAGATGTTAAACAGCACTGGTCCCATCACTGACCCCATCCCTGGAGGTGTTCAAGGCCAGGCTGGATGAGGCTGTGGGCAGGCTGATCTAGGGTAGGATGTCCCTGCCCATGGCAGAGGGGTTGGAACTAGATGATCCTTGTTGTCCCTTCCAACCTTGACTGATTCTATGATTCTATTATTCTATGATTCTATGAAAGTTGGAATGGAGGCAGAGAACACAACTGATTTCAGAAGAATATCCCCCAGATAGAGTAAAAGACTACAAGGATGACAAGGATTGAAAAAAAAAAAAAGTGTAAGAAGTGCCTGTTTCTGTGGAGTACATAATTCTTCTCAGAGAAATATTTCAGGCAAACCACCACTATTGCCTCTTACTCAGAGTTGGATCATAAGATGGAAGACAAGAAATTAGACTAGGATTGTTAACATTAGAAATAAGACACTTAGATGAATAAGACATATGAAATGTGTAATGGCAAAGTTTAAGTTAGAAGGTACCTTTGAAGGTAGTTTAGTCCAGCGTTCTCCAGGCTGTCCTAGATTGTTCAGCATTTTGTCAGGTTTTTAAAATCTCAGAGTGGAGAATCAACAGCCTGTCTGGACAAGCTGTTTTAGTTTTTGACCACTTACACTGAAGAACTAATCTGGTTGGTCTCAGTACCTAGCACACTGCAGTGTTTCTTCAGTGGTCATCTCTAAACAGTTTTTGTCTAGTGAAAAGCTTGATTTGCATTGATCCCAAAATGACTTGTTAAGACTCCCTGAGATCTTACTAGTCTTCTAGATGTGAGCGAGTTCCTCTTGATCAGAACTGGCATCAATATTGACCTACAAAACTGTCTTGTGGAAAATTAAGCATCACTTTAAATCCCTCATGTAACCCAAGGCCCAGCTGCTGTAGAGAATATTTCATTTTGTTACGTTTGGTATACCTCAGATTGCTGTGTATGCATGCCATCTTTCAAGACTGGAAACTACTCAGCCATATTCACCTGAGCACTGCTCTGAATGCTTGTAGGATCACCAGTGTGGAGAAGAGAGTACTGCGTTTGAAGCTGTTACAGCTGTTGGATATCAGACTAAACTGCATTTGTAGTTTTGATTTGTTTGTCAGTCTTTTGATGTTAGGTGAACTTTCAGGAGGGCAAGACATAAAATAATTTTCATATTTCTGTTATATGTGTGTGTACATATAGTATGTACACTTACTGTGAGTAGAGAAATAAACCCAAACTGTAAGCATGCAAAATAAATAAAGAAGTAAACATAAGTTATTGATATTCCCCTCCTTCTGTCTCTCCCCATGTCAACAATTGAGTATATGTCTAGAATAAAGTATGCAGGGCCTCACAGTATTAAAAAAAAAAAAATCTTGGCACATTGGAGGAAATTCAAGGAAAAGCAACATAAATTATTAAGGAGCTGAAAGGATTGACTTACGCTGGAAGATTAAAAGAAATAAATATGTATAACTTGCTAAGCAATGACTGGAGGGAAAAAGGAGGAAGAGACATGTTCTCTGTCTACATACATTTGAAGTCTATAAACATCAAGAACAGAGAGGAATTATTTAAGGTGGTTTTACTATATAACCAAGATTAAATAAGATGAACTGCAAATTAATTTTGGTACAACTAAACTAGAAATGAAAAAAAAAAACAAAACCACAAAACAACCCCCCAAAAAAAGAACAAAAAACCTCTCTGCCCACATCTTAAGCAGTACGTTATTTTCAAATAAAAGAGTCTTTTAAGAGGGACATGGTTCTTCAGAGCTGTTAGAAACCTGCTCTGGCAGGGGGGTTGGACTACCTGATCTTTTGAGGTCCCTTCCAACCCCTAAACATACTGTGACTCTGTGATACTATGATTCTTAATTATCCCAGATGTGTGGAAGGTGCACTCAAATCCCTCTATTGTAAGAAACAGAAATTCAAATTTTCTATATTCCCAGCGAGTTTTCACAGTGGTGAATTTTAGTTTCCTTGGTTTTTTTTGTTGTTGTTCTCTCATGAGTTTCAAAACGAATTTTGATTCAGAAAATAAATGATGAAACTCCTGTAGCAAGGTGGTGGTAGTGGTTTGGTTTGAAGTTTTTAAACAAAATCGAGTTGCTTTCTGTCTAGGCCTGCAATAGATAATTTATCATAGGAAATACTCTTGCACTGACAAGGAAAGGGATGAAACAATCTAATAGGCTTATTTCATCTGTAATATCTATAATTATGTGACAATTTTTTTCAGGAAAACAAAGGCATCACACTCCGACAGTGATCAAAAAGCTCACAAAATAAAGCAAAGTGATAGAATGGCAAAATAGCCTGACAAGAGTAGACTTTCAAGCACTTATTTTCTCTGTACCCTTTTTCTTGACAAAGGCTGCAATTCCTTTAAGCTGGTGGATTGTTTGCAAATGACAAAATCTTGTGCCATTCAAGGAGCGTTTGGCTAGATGAAGTCCTCTAAAGTTGTTCTAAATCTAGAAATATTTGAGTCATTAATGAAATTTTAGATGCCTTTGTATAAATAAATGAAGAACAGATAGAATCATAAAGGTATTTTGGGATCAGCACTGAAGTAACTTTTTAGATGACAGAAAAAAAGCTCTGGAGGAGAACAGATTGGAAGTCTGCTTTTTACTCCATAAAGGATTGTTTGCTAGCTTGGGAAACTTGAAATAACAATTTCTAGTAATAATGCATCATTTATCTTATAATTTCTTTAGATGAGGAATTTTAAGAATTGCTGATGGAGAGTTTACTTTCAAGTAGTATTAATGGCCTCTATTATTTTTGCTTACTAAAGTGGATTACCAGAAAATAATAGGTATAACATGTCCAGGACATTAACTGAAAACAGTTAATGGAGTTCTTTCCTGTGATCTTTTTATGTCAGTTAGTAAACTCAAGTTTATGATCCTTCTATTCCTGTGTCTCAAAATGCTGAGGCAAATGTAAGGAGCCTCAGTGTGAACCTGTTAAGCGTATATCAGTTTTGCCCACAAAAATTTGTAATGAACCTGTTAAGGTAGTGAGTGTCTCTGTTCACTATAAAGCAAGAGAGAAGCTGCTATTCCAAATACATGAGAGAGTTCTGAATGTTCATTGCAACTCTGAAGTGGTGGCTCTTATGGCTTAATCCATAAAAAACAAACCATATAGGAAATTCTGATGGTGTGACAGAAAAAAAAAAAAAACAACTTGTTATCCTTAGCATAGCAAAGTGGCAGACCAGGAGATGTGTCAGAAAAATTAGCTGATGGAAGGTATTTCAGGATATTCCAATATTAGGAAAAAAAAAAAAAAGGGAAAAAGAATCTTCCAAAAAGTGCATTCAGTTTTGTACGGTAGAATGTTGTAGTTTAAACACACCTGTCAGGCTGCTCACTTCTCCCATCAGGATGGGGGAAAGAATTTGAAGCATAGAAGTGGGAAAACTCATAAGTTGAGATAAAGATAGTTTAATAGGTAAAGTGAAAGCTATATGTGCAAGCAAAGCAAAGTGAAGAATTCATTCACTGCTTCCCTTTAGCAGGCTATCTAGCTATCTCTAGGAAAACGAGGCTTCATCACACGTAACATTTATTGGCAAGTCAGATGTTGTAACTCCAAATGCCCCACTTCCCCTTCCACCCTTATTTCCAGAGTTTTTATTACTCACCATGATGCCATATGGTATCGATTATCCCTTTTGGTCAGTCAGGGTCAGCTATTCTGGTTGTGCTATTTAAGCACTCCCAAACTACTTACTGGGAGGGCAGTGTGAGAAGTAGAAAAGGTCTTGGCACTGTGTTAGCAGTGCTCAGCAGTAGCTAAAACATCCCCTTTATCAACCCTGTTTTCATCACCAGTCCAAAACCTGTCACTATACCAGCTACTGTGAATAAAATTTACTCCATCCCAGCCAAAATCAGTACAGACAGAAAAGCAAGAACACAGCTGTGACTTGTTATCATAAAAACCCCTTTTCATCATGACAATAGTCGAATTGCAGAACAAGTTGCCCAAAGATATTCTTGATGTATGTGGTGGTTTAGCAGTTACCTAACCCCCCACTCTTTGAAATAACACAGGCTAGGACTCAGAAAGCTGGAAGTTAATAAATGAAGCTTTATATTTACAGCTATGCATAATATACAAGCAGATATTTACAATGAATAACAGATATTTACAGATATATGCAGTGAAAAGGTAATACAGTGTAGTGGGTTTGCAGTGACCTGCTCCCCCACCTTTTAAAACCCCAGCTAAAACTCAGAAAAACACACTGGAAGTTAATAAATCAAGCTTTATATTTACAGCAATGCAAATATACAAGCAAATATTTACAAGATATAACAGATATTTACAGAAATATACAGTAAAAAAGGGTAATACACACCACACCCCTCCCAGAGACCAAAATCCCCAAGAGAGTACAACCAAATCCCCCTACCACCTTTCCCCCCTTCCCCCAGCTTTATCTCACCACTTGATGATGCTGCAGATAAGCTGAAGATCAGGGAGATAGGAGAAGAAATTAGTCGTTTTAGTGATTTAACTCTGAATTAGTTCAAAGGCAGAGACACAAAGGAAAATGCTGCTGAAGCCAGCACGGACCCAGAGCAGACTGGCCCTCTGCAAGCACACTGGCTTATCTGGATGTTTTCAGAACATTTCCCAAAACATTTTTTTTTTTCTCTGTCTCAGTGAAACTCGGTGAAGTGACGCTGTATGTTTAACTCTCTCTCAGCCAATAGTCTAATTTCTCACTCAAATTCTCCAATTAGCTCAAACCAACACATACAGAAACTCGACATCCCTCCCAGAGATCAAAATCACTAAGAGGGGTTTTCTAACCACCCCTACCACCTTTCCCCTCTTCCCCAATCTGATCTCACCATCTGTTGGTGCAGCAGATAGGTTAAGGTAGATCAGCCAGGGAGATTAGTAGTAGGAAAAGAAGTTAGTGGAATTATTGAGAATTAGCTACAAAAGGCAGGGACAAAGTAGCCATGCAAGAAAGCAGCCACAGCCCAGAGAGGTCCAGAGCACTCTGACTTATCTATATTTGGGTTAGAACTCTTAAAACATTTTTTTTTTTTTTCTCAGTAGAGCTCTGAGGGAAGTAGCATCATCTGTTTTCCTCTCTCAGCCTATAGTCTAATTTTCTCACTCAAATCCTCTGATTAGTTCAAACCAGCACAACATCTGAGAGGAGAAATCTCTGAGGAACCAGGTCTGATCACATAGCTGACCTTACTTTAAGAAGGAGATTGGACTAGGGGCCTTTTGTGGGGTCTTTCCTTTCTTCACATTTTGCTGCTGAATAATCCTGTGGTTTTCTAGGGCTGTGTTGTGGTTTAGAACTAACACTTTAGCCTAGTTCCTAGTTGTAAACAAGAATAGGAACTTTCCAGAGATTTTGAGTAAAAGGTAAATAAAATTATAGATTATATACAGACTATTAATAATTGATAGTTTCATACCATCCCATCTGTCTGCTGGATAGCTCATACTTGGTAGCACAGACTTGCTTGGGTCCGTTTTCTTATTTTCTCCCTGCAGCTTTGCTTGCTTGCATGGCTCCCTTATCTCACTTTTGACCTTCTACTGGTTCAACTGATTGATAATTGTGACTGTGAAGTACAGAGAAGGAAAAGAGTGGGAAGAGTCCACTAGCAGTCCCTCTGGGATGTCAAGGGTGGGGGAAATATGAATTATTGTAAAAGGGGGTCTTTGCATAGTTGCTAAATTGTAAATTTATGTAAATATTCCCTGTCATATGTTTATTGCCTTTTATGCTTCTAATACTTATCCCACCTTTGTATATATAACATCATATTTGCTTCCAAGTTCTGAGTTCACTGGCTAATTTGGGGGTAAATTCCAATTCTCTTACTTTAAAGTGTTTTTACAGCAGACATTCTAGTTACGCTGCAGCCATTGCTTCAGGAGTAAATGTGATAATTTTTTCTAAATCTTTAAAGCAAATTTGGATCTATTCCAGATAGTTACTAAATATAGATGTTCAGTTCATTAATATGTTTTCTTTACGTTATATTGATATGTATCCTTACATGATTGTTTTACATTCAAAAGACTCTGGTGAGTAGATTCATATTCTCTTATGTATGAATCAATGTTGCAAAATATTTCTGTTTTCTCCCAAATTTCAAAATATTTGCTAATTACTTTAAAGATCTCATTTTGGAGGCAAACAAATGTGTAATATAGGCTTTTATACTTTACATGAGTGAATTTTGTAATGTTAATTTTTTGGCTTATTTTGAAGTTTTGGAAAGAATACCTATGTCTACATAAGAAACTGTATCAATATATATCTGTATGTGTTTGCATGTTAAAGTCAATGTCATACCTCCATATCCAAGTTTCTACATATATATATATATATATGTGTGTGTGTGTGTGTATATATATATGCAGAACATGCATATATGTAAGATGTTATAAAAGTATATATCTATGTGTTAAAATGTTAAAAAATATCTCCTGATTTTTGAACTTTTACCTTTTCTATACTGTGATTGCAACACATGCTTTCCTAAAATAATAAATTATCTTATAATTATACAATACTTTTCATTACTCAAAATGAACGGAGACCTTTTTTTCTTTCATAGAAGCCATTTCACTGAAATATAATGGACCATTTGGTGGACACGACTTCACTTTATTCTCATTTTGGATCCCTTTAAACTGCCACAGTTGTGTAATCTATCCTTTGTGTGATAAGAAATCACAGCCAGGGCTGTCATTACAAGAGTCATTCTGCTAAGCAGTGCCTGGGATGCAACAACACAACGTGACTTTTAGGACAAGGGAAGGGCATATAAACATGAAAGATAAAGAGATATCTTTACCTTTATGTGTGTGTATATATATATAAACATAAATATATATGTCCAAATCCTTTTCTGAAGAAAAGGTTGTATTTTGTTTAATTAAATATTACTTAATCACTCAGCAATAAAACCGGAAGGCGTTAGTGAAGCTTTCTGTCTAAAATGACACATAAGTTAAAGCTAAAGGAACTCTAAATCTGCAAAGTGCCTACTGATACAGCCTCTGGAACAGGATCCTCAGCGAGCTGCTTACTCCTAAAATCACTAATACAACAGGGAAAACATCCTCAATCTGTATAGCTCTTGGAGGCAGTTGAGAAACTTCTAACCTACCACAAATTCACACGTGGTTGATCAGTATTAACTAAAGGTAGCAGTCATTCTGAGGAATTCAGGTTAAACGAGAAATTTCCATTCAGACAGAGATTGGCCAGGACTAAAACTGCTTCCCCACCTTCTTTATAGAGACATCTTGCTGAAAGAGACATTTCACCCATCATAGCTTCAATTGCATTCCTTTCAGCAGGGTCTCTGAAAGTCCACACTTTCAAAAAGACAAGACCAACTCCCAGGGGTAAAACATCCCAATTCTCTTATGACAGGTATAAACTACAGTGAAAGACACAGTAGGAGGAGCAGAAGACAGTTGTCACAAAAAAGCAAAAATTAAAACAAACAACAGTTGACAAAAAACAACAAAAATACAAACCAAAACCAACAAAAAAAGTTGTTAAATAAGCCTTCAGATGTTTTCTTGTTATTAAGTAAATTTATATAAGTAAAGCTATCACCTGCCTTTTAATCCTTTGCCATCCTTAGTCACACACCCAGACCGACAAAATAATCAGCTCCAAAGTTTATAAGATGTATGATTTCCCCACCTTCTAATGATGTGACCTCTGAACCCTTAATCGTTTCTATTACAAGTTCCTTTCCATGAATGATTGACTGTTGTTAGTATTAAAAACCACAGCTGATTAAATCTCAGCAGGACTGACAACCCAGTTTTAAATCTCAGGGACTTTAGAATAATCACCAAAGTTAAATAGCATTACCTTGGACTCAGAACGGTAAATGAAAGATCATAATATGGAGCACTAAAACATTGAACACCTGAATGTTATATCTCAGTACTTCAGAGTATGCCCATTTAGCAGTCAAATGTCACCTTCTGAATCAGTAATACTTCTACTTTTAAAAAGATTTCTGTCTTTGTACTACTCTAATCACACACAAGTTCCCATCAACTACTGATACTGAGATGTCTGCGTCCTTCTGGTCTTCACAAATATATAGTGTCTTATTCCAAAATCTTAAATAGGTCATTATAACTCTGTTGTGCTAAGAAAAGCCTCTAGCAAAAGTTTGTCATCCTGCTATCAGGTTCATGTTTTAGGGTGGTACCGAAGAAAACTTTCTTGATTATAAGATGATACATTCTCCAGACAATTTATGTTAATTTTTTTAATGGAAGGGAAGTTTGGAACACAGTGATTATTAAAACAGAGAAACTCATCTAGCCTCTTATTAGATTAGATAAGGAAGTCATTTTGCTTAGAGCAACAAATTTGAAATCTCTTAATTTTCTTTCCTGCTCATGTGGCTCTAACAGTTTAGATAAAACAAGCAGTTAAAGCAGACAATGAGTATCAGATCTCAAGTTAATACAAAGTAAATTGAATTCTGGAGTATCTCTTCTCTTTCTAACTTTGCTGCAGGTGTCAAGGTTCACTTTGTGAATAGCATCACTTATTAAGCAATGTTGAAGAGATCCCAAAGTCAGTTGGAGGGAGATAAATAAACATCTTTCAGCTTAACAGATTTTCTGTACCTAATAAGCCTGAACTACACTTCAGATTCACATATTGTTTTGAATGAAAATTCACATTATATATCACCATCACCCTTTTCCTTTCACAGCAGCTATTTCCTGTTTTCATTCTTTTCCATTAATTGTTGCATGTACTTTAGGAAGCCTCTCAGTAGAGGTGCCTTAATAAAAACTTGTTGCAGGCAACTGAAATACTTTGACATCCACAGGTATTCAATAAGGCCCTCTTAAACACTGCATATCTGTGCTCAGCACAGCTAGATTTGGAATTGTGCACAGGAGTGTGTCCAAATCTACTTAGTGGGGGATTACAAGGCCGGTTTTACTCTCTTTGGTGAAACTCAGTGAATTAACATCTTTAGATAAATACAAATGAACACATTAATATCTATTGAATAGCCAATGAAGAGAGGTAATATGCTGGACCTTGATCCCACCAATAAGAAGGTACTGATGAAGAATGTGAAGCTCAAAGACAGAAATGGCTGCAGAGATTATGGATTTCAAGATTCTTAGGGCAGCAGAGGGTGCATAGTAATCTTGGGCTTCAGGAGGGCAAACTTTGGCCTCTTCAAGAACCTGCTTGCTATAGTACTAAGGGATAAAACCCTGTAGGGAAGAAGGACCCAGGAAAGTTGGTTAATACTCAAGGATCACCTTCTTCAGTCTCAAAAATAATGTGTCCCCAAAAAGAGAAAGTCAGGCAGAAAAGCCAGGAGGACTGCATAGATGAACAAGGAGCTTCTGACAAACTCAAACACAAAAATGAAGTCCACAGATGGAAGAAGCAAGGACAGATAGCCTGGGAGAACTACAGGAAAGTTAGAGAGGGTCTTTTCACAAGAGCATGTAGTGATAGGACAAGGGTTTATGGCTTTAAACTGAACAAGGGTAGATTTAAATTAGATTTGAGGAGGAACTTCTTCACTGTGAGGGTGGTGAGGCCCTGGAACAGATCATTCAGAAATGTTGTGTATTCTCCATTACCTAAGGTGTTTAAGGCCCTAAAGGACGGGGTTTTAAGAAACCTGGTCTAGTGGAAATTGTCCCTGTTTTGCAGGCGTGTTGGATTTAGACAATTTTCAAGGTTCCTTTCAACCCAAATCCTTCTATAAGTCTATGATTTCTCTTCATGTCTCACCAAAAACACTTTGCAGAGTCTGATCAAAAGAGCAATCAAACAAAAAAAAAAACAGGAAAAAAGCTCAAGGAATTCAATTTACTACCTAAAGGGTCACTGTGATGGAAGGGCAATTAATTGATGTGAGGTGACATTTTTTTCAAAATTAACATTGTTTATTAATTTGATATTCAAAACTCTCACCACCCTCAACCACTAGTTTTAATAATAACTTGTTCTCTGCACGGTCAGGAAACACATTACATAAAGGATAAACTAGTTCTAGAAATAATAACTAGCAATAACATATATACAAACATTAACTGAACTGGAAGACAAGGTTCTTGTGGTCAATATACTGCTTGCCCACTAGATAGACTCAGGAAGCTCCTTTCTGCTTATGGCAGAAGGCAACTGGTAAATTTCAAGAGGCTGTAACTATTTACTCACAAAATATTATCTCTCCCAACTTGTGGGGCTATCAACATCTTAAGACAGTATCCAAATGCTTGCAGAGGGTTCTGTTGTTGCTCTTGTTGGCTGTTGAGACTTCTGATTCTTCCCAGACTTCATAGGCTGCTGGGGAAAGGAGCAGACAATCTCTGACCTGGTCCTGGTTTCTCTAGATGATCTGTGTACCTCCAGAACCTCCTGTCTTGTCAGGTATAGGCAAGATATCTTCCAATGTGCAGTCTCAGCACAGATGTCATGCTGGCTATGCAGGCCAATCATAGAATCATAGAATCATAGAATGGTCTAGGTTGGAAGAGACCTCAAAGATCATCCAGTTCCAACCCCCCACCATAGGCAGGGACACCTCCTACTAGATCAGGTCGCTCAAGACCTCATGAAGGCATTTAGAACCTGTTCCTGGTAAACTCGAAGCAGGCAGTGTCCAGGCTGTTCAGCAGGGCTGAGTTATAGCTTAGTAAAGCATAATTCTATAGAGCAATAAGGCAGTATCACTGCCAGAAGCAGAAGGCAATAATGGCAGGCAGCAGCACACAGCACACAAATACAATGACAATGCACGTTGTTACCTGCTCATCTCTTTTTATATCAAAGCCCAAACAGCAGCTCGAGACTAATGGGCCTTTTGCCAATCAGAATGGCAGTTAGCCAAGCTTGACCATATTAGGTGAAGCCATAGGTTTGTTTTACCCAAATCTGGGAAAGACATACAATTTGCGTGAGGCAGGCACAAGCCAAGTGCTTACCATGGGATGTAAACAGGAGAAAGACAAGTCTGGGCAAGCCAGGGTCCTTAGACTTCATGGCTTCAGGTTCTTTTGTCTGCTTTTCTGCAGTTTCCTCTCCCCACAACAGAAGCAGAGAGAGTAGAAAAACATGTCTGGGCAAGCCAGGACATGTATAAGCCTATTTTGGCCTAATCAGGCCTACCACAACACTCACTCATGACTTACTTATAGTTCTAAATGGAGTTGTGGTGCTAGGTTTGGGGATTTTTTTACTAATATTTCTGAAATAATGTTCTTATAATCAAAGCAAAACAAGTCATTCTGTCAACTCTTCTCATCAGAAAGCAGATGTCCAGCCATTTCCTGGAAAGCAAGGCCTCAGTACATATAATTGTTCTTGGAGAATACAAACGCCATAACCCTGAAAGTCCCCAGTTCCTTTCCATCAGCTTTTGTTGCTGAGAGTGACATCATATGGCACAGAAAAGCCCACTAGCCACCTCGAGTCAGCTGTCCTGCCTGTACCACTCTCAATTTTGTATGCAGTCTACTCCCAGCATGTCAAAAAAAACCCAACCTTAACTCTATGCAAATGCTGCTCAGCAATATCCAGAACACTGGTGAGTTATCAACATTGCTTTAGTCAGAAACTCAATATACAGCACCATATGGAATACCATGAAAAAAATAAACGCCATCCCAGCCAGACATAGCACATTAGTTTACAAGACAGTAAATTAAAAGGCTAGATTTAAGCCTTGCATGCAAGAGCTTGATTGTCTGCATTGGTAAATTATTCCGGTGATCACAGCATTTTTCTACCAAAACTGATTATTGAACAGTGTCTGGCCATAGCTCAGAAGTGAGCAGAGCCAGTCTCAGCAGGCATTTTGTATGTAGTCACTATGTTTTGGACAGAAAGATATTGTAGCAAGATGCATGTGGCCTCAGGGCCAGATAACAGATTCTATTTCTGATTAGCTTCATAATATAAATAAAACTGCATTAGCTGTTGTCTCTTACATATCTATCTTGTAAATATTGGGATTCCAATTTTTAAGGCCATGGTCATTTAATAATGATAAAAATAATTGAGGAGAAAGACATAAACTACTTTGACCAAAATTTACTCACAGTAGTGTACTGAGAGCTATCTTTAATTACCCTTTGTCACCATTATACACGGTAATTGCATTTGCATTTAAAATCCTTTTTGAAAAGGGCATTGTCACATATCTTTGCCCATCTTGTTTGATTAATTGCCTCACTGTCAAGATGTTAACCCAGGATTTTCGTACTCTCTTTTCTTGTCACTGAGTCAGTATTTTTTTCCTGCAGAGTTTCAATGATCTTGCTAAGGATATTATTAAAGGCATCTGCTGTTACATTGCTAGAAAGATCCTTGCATCTTTAAATGTAAGTCAAATAATATCTTCTTTTAGATCAGCTTGTAGAGCTGGAAGAGGACAGACTAGCATTTGGACACACAGATTTGTATGAACTATAACTCCCTGAATTATAAGAACATGTTTCTTTCTTAAATTTAGTGAAGTCTTTAAATTCTGTTGATCTCTTTGTATTGTTAGCTTTCCCTATTCTTTTCCAGGTTGGAAACAAAACAGCTACCTTAAACAATTTTGCCACAAAATATCCAACAAAACTTGACTTAAAATATGAAAGAATGGATTTACTTTAAAAACCATGATAAACAAACAACACCCTCCCCTCCACTCCGAAAAAAAAACCAAACAAACCAAAACCAAACCCAGCAAACAACAAAGAAAATATTTACCAAAGAATCCTCTTTTGTGAAATATGTTCTTCAGTTACTGACACCCCATGTTCTTTTCATATTTCCTTTATTATTATTATCATAGACCACCTATGCATTGTATAAGGAGACTAAATTGAAGAGTGTTCTCTGTGCCAAAATCATTAAAATCTCAACATTCACACTTTGCTGGCAGTGTTTTGCTTTCTGCAGCTGAGAAGGCTTGTGGCTTTCTTTGTTGTTAGGGTTTATTGTTGACACACGGTCAGCTTGCTCCAGTAGGATTTTCCAGGTCCTCCTCTGCAAAGTTTGTTTCAAGCAGGTTGGCCCCAGCCTGTATGGATGTACTTGGTTATACCCCCTGAGATGCAGGACTTGGCATTTACCTTCACTGAACACAAGCATTGGTCCATTTCTTGAGCCTGTGGGGATCTGAATGGCAGCACACTCACGTTGTCATATGCTGATTTGGATCTGCTGTTGATATTCAATCCCGTGCTGCTGTCACACCAGCTTCAATATGAAAGTGCCATCTGAAGATAAGTACTGTGGGCCTTGAAATTCAGATTGTAACATCAGAGGCTTCCTTTTCTTGTTGCTACTTTCACTTCCCATTTTTGGGCTGTTGGGCTTTTTGTCTGGAAGGGTGCAGGACTGGAGGAGGGGTGAGGGGAAGATCTCTGGCTTCTGCTGCTGCTTCTGCATTTTGCTATGCTTTTTCTGCAAATAGGCTAAGGTAATCATGTATTGTATTACGTCATTTTGTCCAGTAAAGCTCTTTATTTCAACCCAGAAGTCTGTGGGTTTTTTGGTTTTGTTAGTTTCCCTCACTTCTGTGTTGATTGGAAATAGCCAGTTAACCTGACTAACCACTCCTCTCAGTTTTATTTCATCTGATAACATGATGAGGCTACGTGGTGTGCAGGTCATTAATGATGAATTTATGTGGTGCTTGTCACAGTATTAACCTTTGAATAGACCACTAGAAATCATCCTCCACGTGGACATTGTGCTGCTGATTATAACCCTTTGGTATTTTAAGTTCAGTCAATTTCCAATCCATCTAGCTGTCTCTTAACTAGCCTGTAGTTCTTCAATTTATATTATGTGAGACAGTGCTTAAACTCCTATTAACATCAAAATAAATACAACTGCTCTCCCTTCACCCACCAATCTGATAATTTCAATTTAGAAAGCTATCATACATATAGAACCTTATTTCCCTTCCATAAATAAATTCATGCTGATTGTTCCCAAGCACTGTCATTCATGAGTTTGGAAATGGTTTCCAGGTTTTAGATGCTTCATCATCTTCCCAGAGATTGAGGTGAGGTGATCATGTTATAGTTTCCTGGGTCCTCCTTGGAGTGAAATTTACTTTCAGCAGTGGCCTTGCAATGACACTGGCCAGCTGACACATGATGCATGAGTGCATCACATCAGGTCCCATATTCTTATGTATGTCCAGATTGTTTAAATTTTTTTTTCTTAATACTCCTCTACAGAGATTTCACAGTCTCTTGCAAGCTATTCTCTAAAATTCAGCCATTCTGTAAATATTTTATTTATTGTGGAAGAGCTAAACTTAGCAATTCTCCATCTAGAAGTTTTCATATAATGTCATCTCCACCCCCTGCTAACTGACACTTTATTCCAGGTACAGGTCAGGTTGTAATCTCTTTAGAACCAGGACCTACACTTTATTGTATATGTCTGCAAGGCTTTGTGGCTTCAGTTACGCTGTTTCTTGATGTAACTGCAGAGAAGACATATAAATAAATAAATAATAACAATAAATGGTCAACAACATGAGACACACTGACTGGACATGCAACTATTGTTGGAAAGAGTATAAAACAGAAATGAAATGTCAGCAAGTAAAGTCATAGGACACCATTAGTTTTTTGTGCTGCAACTGCAGAAGTATAAAGACAGATGATCATTTGAAAATGCTTCAGTGTCTGTAACGTACAATTTTCTGAGACTTCACCTTAGTAACTCTACCACATACGTAGAATAAAAGAAGAAAAATTGCCTTAAATTCAGTCCACATTATTATAATTATTTCATTAGGATTGTTCCATATTTGTTTTACTTGAAGTTTTGCTAAGCCCATGTGTGAGAACACATAAATGTGACAAGTAGCTACATGTGGAATGAGAACAGGAAAGTGTAGGAAACTGAAAGACATCTAGATTCAGGACTTAACCACTAGTCCAGCCATTGCTGATCATCATTTACTTATCAGAGCTGACTCTAAATCTACTTACCAGGATGTATTTTTTTCTGAATAGAAATGCTTTAAACACCAGACAGATAACATCTATGCTAAATTAACATTAGTACTTTCAAAATCTGTTCCAAAAGTTTGACCCACAAATAAAAAAAATTAAAGTATCCCCCTCCAGATGTTCAAATATTGTTTCTTTAACCCATGCTACTCATGATGTTTCTTTTCCCACTGGCACATTAAAGGAAATAATTTTCTCTGTTCAGTGATAGAACTCACTTTAAATGGATGTTTATTAGAGATGTCAAAGTATCCATGAAACCTACTTTCTTCTTAAAAACATTTTTCTTTTTTATTATAGGCATGCCACAAAAAAAGGCAGAAATAGTCTTCCTTCCAATATTGAAAACAGCTGTGCTGGGAATCTCTTTAATACCCTCAAGCAACTTAAGACTCCCAAAGCAATTTTAATACTGGTAAACTTCAGGTGAACATCCAAACCATTAGGTACAAAGATGACACATACATGAAATGAAGCATTTGAGATTTATTTTTATTACACAGCTCCTGAAATAAGATAAATATACCAACACTGAACATATATTTGAAAGATCCCTTCATACTTGATACTGAATTGCAGCAAGCTCAAGAAATTTCAGCTGAAATCAATATGGTAGTAGTATAGTCATCAATCTACCCCTTACTTGTTTAATCCAGGTCAAGATTTAGACAGATTACATATGGTGATACTGCATACTAACACAGGTATGACTAGGGTCTAGAAGCTGAAAATCCAGGAAGAGTCTTTCTTCTGTATGATGAGAGGAGTGGCTCTTATAAAGATCAACTACTTCTCATATAGATCCGAAGCAAAACTCATGTAACTTGCAGTGGGTAACTGGGAAGGAAGGATCTTCCAGGTACAAGGAATTTCCTCTGTGTAACTGAAATGGTCCTCACTGGAGGTATGAGCAAAAGAGAGAAAGTTCTGTAGTCTCCCTTGGGTCTGACTTAAAGGCATATGATGTATCTCCTTTTATGGTGATTGGAAATTATAGGATTTTGAGTGAAAAATATTTTTTCCCCTTTTACCTGAAAATGATGCAAGTGTCTAGAATTGCTAAAGATCTTACCCAAAGAGAGTATGGAGATGAAGAATGGGAGGAAAGTAAAAGGAAAATAGAGAACAAGTTGATTCTCTGTGTGCATACATGTGAATTTCTCTTTAAAATTTCATCTGTTGATTTCCTTTGTTCACACATCTGCTTCGATACCTGTGAAGTTTGATTTTTGTTTTAAGAAGTTAATGTTTCATGACTGATGTCTTCAGCAGAATTCATGGCAACTGATATACAAGGATGGCCTGAGGCCTGACATATCTTTATACTGACAATCAATGCCAGACATTGCATGGTGATTAAAAGGAATAAAACTGTGTTTATTCTATAGCTTAAATACATCATTAAGAAATAGTCTAAAGCTACCGGTAACATGAAGATTTGGTTATCTAATGGGTTATGATCTATTCCCCAGTTATGCTTTATCACATGGCCAAAACATTTGGCATCTCACAAAGCTATTTGAAGAAGCATAGTCATTATTTTTGGTTTTGATTCAGAGGCTGTGTTTTGATTGGCCTGATCAAAATAGTGGGCTGATGATTAGGGTCAAAATTTGCAATATATTTTTATGAGAATCTCTTTCCAAACTGTACTGTGTTTTCATGCCTGTTTAGTAGTTAAGATCCTTTTAAGTAGACTGTTTTGTCTTGAAAATATTTGATGCTGCTCTCAAACCAGAATAATGAGGTAGAAAATAAATTCATCATGGCTAGCAGACTCTGAAGGAATATGAACACAGGTAACAGCCTGTGTTATGTAGTTCTAAGGGTTTGGTTTGAAACAACGCAGAAATGAAAATCTATTCCTGTTGGAAATAAAACCACAGCATGTATTTTCATATTGCTCTGATTTTCTAATCATAATAATCATGGAACTTGTATATGTAGTTAGTGATCAGTGATCAGCTTTAAATTGCACACTTGTATCACAAATCTGTGGTAAAGAGTGGATTTTTCTGATTTTACCAATCTTTCTGCTCCTAGCACCACTGACACTCCCTCTGACAGAAACTGATATCCTCAATCAGAAAAGTGCTGTAGTCTCACAGCCCATCTGTTCCTTCTCCAATACACATCACTTTGCAACCATGAACAGATCTCACTTCCTTTAGCATCTCACTAGCCTCTGTCCTTGGGACAGCATATAAAGAACTCAAACCATGTGTTCAGCAAGTGCAACTCATATGGTTCTATTACCTTCAAGGGATTTATGTAAACCAACTGAGGATGTACTGGATCTATGATGTACTTCCACATGCCTTTTTTTTTTTTTTTTTTAATTTTATGTAAAAGTGATTCCTGACAAAAAAGTGTGAAAATCACCAAGACAAAATTATTGGTAATAACCTAAAACATTAACAAATGTTATTCCACACCCCCCTGACTCCTTGGCATGAAATAAAATCATTTTGTTGTAATGCTGAAGGTAGAAACCATGCAAACTGTATGTGGAATACAGGGATAAACCAGTTCAGATAAAAAATTGCATGAATACATCTAGTTTCAGATCATACGAGTCAGGCCTTTTGGAATTACACTCTTCTCCTGAGTCCTGCTTCACATATAAACTGCTACGATTTTGCTTAACAGATCAGTGTGAATTACTTCTCTTCTTGCATCACTATTTGCTTACTTTTTGCTCTTAACTCAGTCCTCAGATGAACAACACTGCCTCTTTGAATATATCTTTCTACTGATGACTAAAAATAGTTATTTCAACTTTGCATTTGGGCAAGTCCTGAATATTTATGAATCTGGCTTTTGGTGTGTGGGTCAAAGAATGCTGATTCTGCATTCACAAAATAAAGGATTGTAGCACTGGGACTGAAAAAAGGGGTATTTCTTACAATGGTGAAGAAATTCCAGTGTTAAATTGCATAGGTAATCCTTGCCCTTCCATTCATAAAAGCAGATGGACCCAGTTCATTATGTTTCATTAACAAACACATTAGTTTTTGTTTATGAATGAAAAATAACATTTCTATGAGCAAATAATTGGAGATGTCCTGGTCTCTGTGTAATGGTTATTTACTTTTTTTACAAAAGCTGATGTATTAAACATGTTGTTAAATCTAGTAAGTATAGCATTCTCCTGCAAACACTAACACTGAGAAAGCAGATTATGTTTAAAGCCATCATAGTTTGCCAGAGTGACAGATGAGTTTGGTAGCTTGGGTACCTATATAAAATTTTGAACACATATCTGAATATCATCCAAAAAAATGAACTTTTTTTTTTTTTTTTTAATGCAAACATCTGTCTAGAAGTTCTTAAACAAGTTCTCTTTCACCGAATCCAGTATTTCCCACACTCAGTCTGGATTAAAAGATACAGAGCTGCCAGCCCATAGCTTGGACAGGAGCACTATGTGCTGGGTTAAGAACTGGCTGGATGGCTAGGCCAAAAGAGTAGTGGTGAACGAAGCCACATCCAAGCCACATCCAGTTTGTGGCCAGTCATGAGTGGTGTGCCCCAGGGATCAGTGAAGGGCCCAGTTCTGTTTAATATCTTCATTGATGATCTGGGGATTGAGTCCACCATAGTTTGCAGATGAGATCTAATTGGGAGTATATGTCAATCTGTTAGAGGGTAGGAGAGCTCTCCAGAGGGACGTGGGCAGGCTGGACAGATGGGCACAGTCCAACACCAGGAGTTTTAACAAGGACAAGTGCCAGGTTCTGCACTTTGGCCACTATAACCCCATGCAGTGCTACAGGCTGGGGACAGAGTGGCTGGAGAGCAGCCAGGCAGAGAGGGATCTGACAGTGCTGATTAATAGCCAACTGAACATAAGCCAGCAGTGTGCCCAGGTGGCCAGGACCAGAGAAGTCATTCTGTCCCTGTACTCAGCACCGGTCAGGCCACACCTTGAGTTCTGTGTCCAGTTCTGGGCCCCTCGATTTAAGAAAGATGTTGAGGTGCTTGAATATGTCCAGAGAATGGCACCAAGGCTGGTGAGGGGGCTGGAGCACAGCCCTACAAGAAACAGCTGAGGGAGCTGGGGCTGTCTCATCTGGAGAAGAGGACACTCAGGGGAGACCTTATTGCTCTCTACAACTACCTAAAGGGAGGTCATAGCCAGGTGGGGGTTAGTCTCTTCTCCCAGGTACCCAGTGACAGAATAAGAGGACACAGCACCAGGACAGGTTCAGGCTTGACATTAGGAAGAAATTCTTCATAGAAAGAGTGATTGATTGTCCATTAGAATAGGTTGCCCTGGGAGGTGGTGGAGTCACCATCCCTGGAGGTGTTTAAAAGGAGGCTGGATAAGGCACTTAGTGTCATGAGTTAGGTGATAGTTTGGACTCGATGATCCTAGAGGTCTCTTCCAACCTGGTTAATTCTCTGATTCTGTGAGTACAATGAAAGTTGCACAAATTTCTAACTGAGTTTTTTGTGCCAAGATCTACAGTACCAGTCCAGGCTGGATAAGACAATGCTATGGATAAATGTGTCATTCTATGTCCAGTATTATCCTGAAGTGGAATCTAAGCAGAAATTATTAGGCTAGCTTCAAACATCCTTCAAGAGTGTATAATTTATTCTCTTTGGAGAGAAGAAGAATGTGGCTTCAGCTTGTGATAATTATAGGTGAAGGGCTCACTATAGGTCTTTTCTGGTTCAGGATTTTTCCTCTGTTTAAATAATGAAGCATAACTATTTTAAAGTTAAGATAATGTGAGAAAGTATGCCTCTGCTGAAGCAGATGACAATTTTGCTGTCGGGGGCAGGATTTCACAAGTAATGGTCTTTTTTGCATACAAATTAAAGTTCTTAATAATGGCTTAAATTGATTATTTTGAAAATACATAACAATCCATATTGCAGGAAAATCTTTGTATACTGGATCAAATTTATTATAAATTAATTATCATTTTGTTTCCTAATCTTCCCAGATGGCAAAGAGGAACAGACAGGAGAAATTAATAATATCAGAAATCATTCTTCATTACATTGGTGTGCCTTCACTGGATTAAAGACAAGTACCTTGGCATTAAAATAGTGTTGTGAAATGCAGAATCAAGCCCTTTGAAAAAAAATCCCAAAATTTTAATTATGCTGCAGTGACCCTCATGATGATAGACGACTTCTTTAGTTTTGCTCAGGATTTAGTTTTTGAATACCCTTATAATCCTCTCAATGCCTTTTCTTTTCAGCACTAATATTCACCCTGAATAGAGCCATTCTTTGTCCTATGCTATCAAGAATAAAATGTAGCACTTACAGAGTGCTTCACTTTTTCTAGCATAGTGCTGTTGTGGATATAATGGTCTACAGACACAATCACATCAAGTTTTGTAGGTTGAGGCAATTTTTGGTATGAAGCTATTATGGCTGAAAAAAAAAATGAAAGTGTTGTGGGTAAAAGCAGGAGTTAGAAACAGGCATCTCCTTGCTTCATCACTCCAAAATTTAACGCTATTTCCAAATTGTAACAGTTTCATTCTCATATGCAGCTCATAAATTCAATCTTAAAAGTCTTATCTATATACAGAGATCAGAATGGATTGTTAGTCTGCATGGGTTATGCTGCTCTCACCTTTATAATCCCTAATCTCTCCTATGAAGAAAGACTGAGAGAGCTGGGGCTGTTTAATTTTGAGAAGAGAAGTCTGAGAAAGGATCTCATTAACATCAATAAATATCTGAGGGGTGGGTCTCAAAACAAAAGTGATAGTCTGTTTTCAGTGCTGTCCAGTGATAGGGGAAGGAACTGCCAGTACAAGCTAAAACACAGAAGGTTTCATCTCAATGTGAGAGGAGACTTCTTCACGGACATGATGACGGAGCACTAAAACAGGCTGCCCAGAGATGTTGTGGAGTGTCCTTCTCTGGGAGACTTTCAAACCCTGCTTGTATGCATTCCTCTGCAACCTGCCCTAGATGATCCTGCCTTTGCAAGGGGGTTGGACTCGACAATCTCTAGAGGTCACTTCCAACCCCTAATGTTCTGTGATTCTCTGATTCTGTAATCAAGAACACTTATTTTTTCTTAGTTCATTGATACATGAAATCACAGGCATTTTTTTCAAGGAAAAGAGAAAGCAGAAAAAATCTGCCTTGAATAGGCAGCACTTTGAGTAATGCAACTGAAATACTCACATGCCCTTGAAATCTTAAGTAACAAAGGAGGACAACTCACACCTAGAGCATATAGTTATGCTTTGGGAAAAGGAAAAAAAAACCCAAAACATAAAAAAACCCTCCAAAAAAATTCTACATACAAGAAAATTTTGCAAGGGAGGTACAGGACACCTCATCACCTATTCTCAGTGCAGTATACAAAAGAAATTAAAGAGGAGAGCAGAACACAAAGAAACAAAAGTAGAACCATCCTTAATAAAAAAAAAATATTGCAGCATTTACTAAGGAGTGAAAACATTAATACTGTATATGAGATAGGTTCTAAATACTTCATTTAGGAGAAACAAAGAGTACTTGGACTAACTTGGAAAACATGTTTTCATTTACTATCATAAGGTAAAAGAATGTCTTAGCTTTTTGTGTTGGCTATTGAAAATATGTTTACTTTTCTGGAGCTTTTGACAAAACAATTGTAACAAACTGAAACACCATTTCTAGCCTACACACACAATAGCAAAAGAAAAGGATGGTAGTGCAAGGAGAGTGTAATCTACCATTTCTTTCTGCTAGAAACTTAGACAAAAATAAAACTGAAATAATTTTGTTTGAACAATAATTTTAACAATTGCACTTGTTTGAAATTGAAGCAATTCTACTCATCCTGTTAAAATATTATTTCAAAGCGTACGCTGTTGAATAAAGCCGTTTCTTTTTGTACTCTTTGGAGATTCATGAGGCTTTGCCACAAAAAAATTAATGAGTTATCATTCCCTATAATTCTTTGTCACACCTTTCAGTAAACACATACCTATACACACTCTAGTATTAGTTACCAAGCTTCATTTTAGTTATCTACTTCAGATGGGGGAGTGGTTGTGCTTTTAAAACTTGAGTTAATTCAGACATCCTGTTTCAGATTATTTTCTCTGGAAGAACTTACACATTGAATGAACTTCATATCTAGGAGTCTTATCTGTCACGAAGGACCAGGAGAAAGACTTGTGAAGCATCAAAACAAAACAACACAACAATAAAAAAAAAGAACAAGCCAAACCATACCAAACAAACAAACAAACAAAAAAAACCCTAAACATCATCATCACAAATCAGGCAGTTTATGATGAATGCAATAGAAGAATGAATCTGTCTATAGATTCTATTGCAAGTATTGCAACTATCTGCAATGGACTCTGTTCATTTTTTGCTGACTGTTCATAAGATTTTTTAATAGTTAGATCCCTATATATGAAATCCTAAGAAAATTTAGAAAATGTCCACATAAATGAGAGGAAGTGTTTTGTCAGACCGTCTATACACTCAAAGGAGGTGGTAAATATTTAGCTTCAAAGTTGAAACTTTTAGTATGTACACATGAAATCTCACATTGGACTCCATATACTTTGACTGGTTAAGCAGAGGCACATAATGCTAGTTCAGTCATTACACACTATCAAAGATACCTTTACCCACTACAGGAAACCTTATGGATGGCAGTAAATGTCTATTATTATGCAGCCAAATTAGCTTTAAGTTTCTGCTAGTGAGTTGCCTGTCTCATCTCCCATTTAACTGGAGTAAATCAGTACAGTCCATGGATCCAACAAAACAGTTCAGCTAATAAAACCTGGGTCTGTGCATAAAGCAGTGGCAATCAGCACTCTTACAGACTTCATTGACTATATTTGTCAAGAGGGGTATCCCTTGATCATTTCACCTAGCTTTCACTTGCTGCTCTGAAATAGATCTCTCCTAGCTTGCATGCTATACCCATAAGCCCTATTCAGATGTCTCACTCTCCCTGAGACCAAAAACCAGCAGCAATCTGTGTTAGATATTTGAAACCCATTTTGAGAACCCAAAAAACTATACTGAAAGCTCAGATACTAGAGTAGACCCTGACAGCATCTCTATGAACACCTAAATTAATCTGAAGCTGAATATTATTGCTTCTAGAGGGCTGTATGGTAGAATGTCACAAGCATCACTCTTGGGCTAAAACCAGTTTTAGATTGTCATCTCACTCTTCTCTCCAGTAATGGTTCTGTATTCACATTGAAAGTAAACATTATTTAACCTCAACTGTAACTGCATGCAAAAATAGACATGAAGACTAGTAATTGTGACTCAACATAAAAAGCAACATACCTGAGAGTTAAACCTTAAATAAAGAAAATTAACTGAGTAGTATCATTAGCCAATGTGTATACTGGGAACCTGATAATTTTCCTAGCATTAATAACATTAGCAGAGCTGCTCACATGGGTGAAATTTATCTGATATTCTGCATTCAGGTTGTTTGGAGAATTCTTCTGTAAAATAGAATAAATCTTTCCAGATTCTTCAATTCTTCAAGAGAATTTTTATCCCCTGGTTCCCCCCCCTCCCAGATTCAATATAGCTACATATAGAATTTCAAGATTTCCACAAAATATAACGATTTTGTAAAAATGCAATAACTTTTTTTTATCACATTTTTTTCTGTTTTTGTTTTATATAGAAGACTGCATTTTCTTTTTCATTGGAAGATTAAAGTGTTGGCTGAATTTTCAAGAGTGTATCATTAGACCAATTCAAGAAATACCTATTCACATGACTAAATCTCTATTAGAGTAAAGCCATTTTTTAAACCAGTACAACTTCTGAATAAGCAAAACCATCAGCAGTATTCCACCAGATATTCTGGAAGCATATCTGGCTTCCATTCTGCTTCTTTATAAAAACTACAACTTCATGGGATCCAGGTTTGATACAGGCTAAATTACATTTTCAGATCTAAGCTGAAGTAACTCAGCTGTGTGCCCAGGATGACTAGAAGGTCAAGAAGGGAGGAATGCTTCCCAAGGCTAAGGAATTATAATAAAAGCTCTGTATATCTCCATTTTACTCCCTAGGATAAATAATCTTTTAAGACCAAAGTATCCTTGAGTCAAATAGGTCTAATCTAATTCTTAAGAAGACCCCTGCAACAGGTGGGCTCCTTCTCCTATAATCCTATTCTGTTAAGCACTAATAACCCAGCTGCAGCTGGTCTTCTAAGCTTCCCCAACACTCAAGTGGTCATTCATCATCCTCTGTGCTACTGCCAACATCCCAGAGGCAGAAGGGAAACAGAACTGGTCAAACAGCAGCAAGAGCTAAACCATGATAGATTGAAGGAGAAAGAGGAGGTGAGAGAGGAAAAATGCTGTCCCTCTGGCACAGTCTTTTAATGTGATCCCTCCTGCTTAAAATTGACATATCCTGCTACGTAATGCAAGTTGCTATATTAAGACCATATGAAATATGTTTGTAAATGATAGTCATACTTAAATCTTTGCTTAAAATATGGCTTCTTAAAAAGTGAGTAATAACTGAGTACACACTGGGAGAAATATGCCTTAATTATTTATCTCATCCATAACAACTCTGTATCTCTTTATGAAAGCCAGCTCAGAGGCAATCATTTTGAAGCTGCATTGTTCAATAACCTCTGCATATTGTTTCCCACTAATATATGAAAGCTTGAACTATATACTTATGTCAAAGCCTAGAAGTCAACATAACTTTAAATTGATGCTTAATATTCATGAATTCTTGTATTAGCATGCAAGAACATAAGCTTTTGGTTTTTTTCCCCTTCTTTTTATTTATTATTTTTAGATTTCTTCTGAACGCAAAATAGTCTTTTCACCCAGGATGTAAATTATTATTACAATGAAAGCAGCCAGAAGGACAGAGACTTGGAAATTATTTCTCCTCTGAGCAGTAGGAGATTGTTTGGGTCCTGCTGTTCTGAAAACCTTCTTCCCCTCATGCAGGCTACCCTGTGAAGAGAAAGCTGTTTGAATATTCTGGCAATCAGAGAAGGCCCTCACATAAATTATGGATACAGGAACTCAGAAGATGTTCTAACAAATAAAATACTATGGAATCAATTTTTTTTCAGTCACCATATGGTGTCAACAGAATGCCACTTTGTTTCTCTTGGTTAGCAGCTCATCATTAAAAAAATAAATAGGCTGGGTTTTTTTTGGTGAGCACAGAATCTACAGTCATCATGTTGAAAAAAATAACAAGTGATAAACTGTCCTATTGCCTTGCCATCTTCTTTCATTGGTGCATACACATGGGTATTTAATTCAAGCAAAATTAGGAAATAGACTGTCACTGAAGCTCACAAGCTTTAATTTTCCAATATATTTTCACAGGCAAGAAAAGTTATTCAAACTCTTTTACAACCCTAGATTCTTTGAAGACAATTTACAAGTGTTTTTTAAAAGCTATACTTCCTTCCACACTGTGCATGTATTTCTCTTGTATTTACTGGAATATTACAATCAAAGGGGGAAAAAAGTGAGATTTTGGCATTTATTTATGAAAAAAAGAGTGTGAACTGAAGAGTACAATTACCTCCTAACTAAGAGAAGATGTTTTTTGCAATGACAGGGTTTCCTTCCTAATACCATCTGACAAAACTCATCTATTTCCTCATATTAAGTGGGAAACTTGAAAAATAGATCAGTTTTCACCAATTTTGTGGATATTTTATACAACTTTCATAATTTTCCATTCCTTCTAAGCTAATTCAAAAGTAAATTAGTCCACTGTACACAGTTTTCCTATATTAAAAGTAATGTAGAACTTTTTGAAAGGGTACCCCATGAAAGAACCAGAAAAATAGCCTATCCTTCTCTTTCTCAGGTTTTCTGTGCTCCCTTCTTTTGCTGGCTATCCTGCAGACAGGTCACAAATTGCATCTTTGAGTCTGATTTTCTGCCTCATGATGATGATTAGCTCTAGTGGAGTGCAAGTTCACAAAAAGAACAATATGAATTTACTGCACACTCTGTTTTTTAATTGAAAAGGTCAGTGGTCTGGACAGGCACTGCTGTGTAAGGGCTGGAGCTTGAGGACGTTCTGTCTTTCCTATACCAAAGTAAGCGTGCTTTGAGAAATCTCTTGACTCTTCCGTTGGCTTTCTCAGACTCTATATTTTACCCCAATACTATCACAATGTATATTTAAAAAATAAAGACATATCATGTGGAGGGATGGATTGAGACATATCCACAACCTGTCATAGCACTTACAGTGTCCATTTACAGTCATAGCAATTTGACTCTGGAAAAATTCTAATTTGTCAATAGGCCTATGTGTCTTCTTCCTCCTTAATAGGGGAAAATAACATAAATATTCCTCTTTCCCAGGGGCAGCAGCAAATCATGAAGGATGTGTGTGGAGAGATTTCTAAGAAAGGATAGCCTGATAGAGGTGAACAACCCCTGCTGTGAGGAATGCGTGTGAACAGAAGCACAGTGGAACACCTATGAGGAGAAAGTGCAGCTGGAACAGAGGGAAGGAAAACAGAGATACAGACTGAGAAAGTTCCTGCTTCTGGAAAAGTTAATGAGAACTTTCTCACTAAAGATGTGGTCATTGTTATTGCACAATAACCAATTATTGTCTTCCACATATAATTCCGTTTACCAATTAGCTTGCAGTATTAGCAGACGGCCCCCGCGTGCTAGCTATGAAAGGACCTGTAGAATCGCAAATAAAAAGAGTCATGGCTTAATCACATTGATGTTTGTCCTGTCTCCGCAAAGCTCCTCCTGACAGATGTGTAGCAACTTCTACCTAATATCTGGTTAGTTTAACCTAGGTAGAGGCTTGTATGATGATAACACAATTTCAGAATCCAACTTTGCAGATAAACATCATACTATTAAATAAACCAGAAAAACTTAAACAAACAAAGCAAACCACTCCCCAAAACCCCAAAAATAGCTATATGGAATTAAATAAATCAAAACTAAATCACCGCTTTTACCTTTGTTCACTATTTTACAAGTTAGGAATGAAATAAACCTACTAAACCATTCTGGAATATTTTCTCCAATGCATTTTCTAATTACGTTCTATATAGCTGTAAATGGTGTGAAATTTCCTATAAGGATTCTATAATTGTAATCAGAATATTTTTCAAAAAAAGGAAACAATCTTCGGCACATTTTTTGGTGGTTGTTGGGTTTTTTGGTTGTTGTTGTTACTGGGTTTGTTTTTTTTAAAATTTTGTTTATAAATCCCAAATCTTAAATAATTTGTTTAAAACCTAAAGAAACAAAATCTGACATACTGGCTATAAGTACAATTCTTTCTGTTCAGTGATATTCTTTGAAATTTGTACAACCCAGCTATGCTCCTGTGGTTGCAGTCATCTTTCTTTCCTTTATGCCTGACTTCTAAGTATGAATTAGAATCTTTATTAGATCTCTATTATTTGCACAACACCAATACTATGAGAGATACCTTACAATAATTATTACCTTTGGCTGTATAGGGTGGCCTCCAGAAGTGATGGACATCTGCCAGTTTTGTTTGGCTTTTATGCTAAGGTACAGAAAGCACAGGAGACTTTCCTGTAAGAAATTCCCTACTGTTAGCCAGGAATAGCAACACAGTAGGGAAAGCCAAAAAAAAAAGTGTTGTAATATGTGTCTATAAATATATATCTGTTAGGAAATTAGTGATCACTATAATGGGAATGTTTATAAGACAGATAAATCAGTCCAATTTGGATCAAAGCTTTGCCAAATTCATTCATTCATTGACAGCACACGTGATGATGATTCGTTCTTACATATTATTAGTCCTTAACACCACATAAAGCCATTAGTTTTCAGTACCTGTATCCTAAATTGAGATGACTGCACACCACCACAGCTGTATAGTTAGCACTGGTGGCAATGGTCACTGATGCTCTGAGCAGCTGAAATTAGACTTCAAAACTCATTGATCAGAGAAGTCAGAATTGAGTCAGATTTACCTTCTTTTACCTCCTGACATTTTTGCTGTTGCTCTCCTCCCACAAGAAGCAATCTCATCTGCCTTATCTGCTCCTGACACTGCTTACCTTTGGTTTAGGTTTCACCAGTCATCTTTATTCTGCAAGGTGTCGTGCTTGCAATTACTTGAACTTTCCTTGTCCTTTGTCTAGAAAATTATCATCATTCAGATATCTCATACCAACAGCTACATTCATTTTCCTTTTCCCCTTTGATAGGCATGTAGCTTCATTATTTAAGTAGAGTGTTCATATGTTGTGGCTGCCTATGCCATCACAATACTTATATACTTGTTCTTGTACTGTATTTTAGTATGCTTGTGTTCAGTTTCAAAGTAAACTGATTAAAGTCAGATCAAATATCAATTTTGGCTGCAGACATAATGCAGTTTTGTCCCTTGTCAAAGAAAGATAGGAAGAAATATTAGTCTTGTAATCTAACATAAGATTCCCTAATTGAGATGCCCAGGAAGAATCCCACCCAAATTTACTTGGTTATTAAAAGACCCTAGATAAGACTGTAACTCTCTAAGTGCTATTCTGTAGGCCTAAGAGTGATCTGGGATCAGTTACTCTGATCAGCAAAGAAAGTCATTGTGATTAAGCTTCCTACAAAGACAGCTTAGTGAAAGGAATAAAATCACATGAGATGAACTCAGACATAGGATCTCAGTCATGTTCTGCTTTTTATTTTTTCATAGAGCCAAGCAAACTTTGAAGCTGAAGCAATTATTTCTTAAGCAATAATAACTGTATTACAAAGCTTCAAAGAGCTCAAGGCATGTTTTTTAGAAGATGTACAACGCTATAAATGTTGCTATTACTTTACCATTTCATATCTAATAAAAATCTCTGTGTCTTATCTGGCAATTTATGATGTGAAGGGAGAAAGAAAAGGGTCTTTATGTGGCTACTACCCTCTTTAAAGTAATTTTTATGGTGCTCTTAGAAAGTTATTGTTATCCATTCCGCCAATAGAGAAATGAATCATGAATGATGGGTAAGTACCTTTGTACTGTTTACAAGGTCTCAGACTTTAAAGTTTATGTCCTGGTAAGCCAGTATATCAATTTAATTAGGTGCTTTGAGTAATTTACCCCAGTAAGTTGTCTGGTGATAAATTCTTAGCCCTCAATCTTCTTCTGATTAGGAGGACAATTCATCTTCAATTGCTTAAAAAGCCTTCAGCCACAAAGTGTCCAACCACAGTTTTTGTTGATGTTCCCTTTTCCATTTATATTCTGATCATAGAAAGTAGGTGGAAGAGAGCTGTCTGACATTTTCTTTGTTGGAATATATTAATTTTTCCATAATTGCAAAATTTCCCCATGTCATACTTAAAAGGTGAGATGTTTTACGTTACTCCCAGTTTTGATGATGTACTGGTTGGTACAGCTCAGTGCATTTTGGAGCACTGTAAAGTTTGAGTTCATGGAACAAATGGTTTTCTATTCAGTCCCTCCTTTCTCACAGCCTGTTGCTTTCCCTGTGGTGTTCTGAAGTTCAATCCTTATGTGAATCTGTACTTCTGTCTTTTGTAACACCCACACACACACCATCATATAATCTCTCCATTAAAAATTGTGGATTTAAGGCCTCTGTTCCCTCTTACTCTCCCTGGAGAAATAAATACATGCTACTTTTCTGCCCTCTACCCACTTTGTTTCTTAATGTTGGAATTACAGCAATGGTTTCCTGCTGTCCTAGAAGTAGGGGTTGTAGCCTGAACAATCCATGAAAACTGTCAGGAAAGAAAAAAATCAGGCTTCTGGCTTGCAAAGACCATGCATTTCTCCCTAAAAGACTTTATGGATGGTGTGAGGAAGAAAGTGACATTTTTCTATGAAGGAAAAAGTTACCTTCAGGCCATCAAAGCTTTCTGTCCTGATCTGAAAGCTCTCTGTGACCGTGGCATCTCCTGCTGTGCTCACTGGCACAAGTGATATATTTGCACACCAGGTGGCTACGCTACATATCACAACTATATGCCGGTGCTGTGTGTATCACTTTGCACCTCAACATGGAAGATGCCCGTTCTGCAGGATCTCAGACACTCTTGTTGTACAGGTCACTCTCAAGATGTAGATGTAAATGTTTCTGAGAGAGAAGAGGTGCCTCATCCAACATCTTCATTGTCAGTCAGAAAGTAATAACCAAGAGTTAAGGTCTTTGCATTTTAAAAGTAATGGCACAAAGAATATAGATAAAGCCCAGCATCAAACTTCTGTCATTTTTCTCCAAGCAGAAAAAATCTCTGGGATGATCCTCCTGTGAGTTATACTGAGGTCCAGTCATCTTAAGTTATAAAAGTTAATAATATATTTTTATATACTGACTAGACTGCCTTTTATTTTGTGCACTATATTTTAGCTGAACCAGATTAATTTAAACTGTGTTTGTGGCTGGCCATATATTAGACTGCCTTCAGAATGCTCCTTTACCAGATTTAAGTCAGCAGTGAATCACAAACTTTGGTCAGGCTTTACTTAGCTTGCCCTCAGGTTAGTGGCACTACTTAGAAATCTGACTTAAAGAAAGTTGCCTAAGATGCTAGCCTGAGCATTTCTAACTTATCTCCTTTGTATGCTATTTCTCTAAGCTTAAATCTGGAGTTGCAGAGAGTATAAATACCTGTTACCATGCTCATTTTCTGCCTGTCCAACAGTAAAAGATCTGTGAATTTACTTGTAATTTATTATTTTTTATTTGTAATTTATTTGGGAGCAGTTAGCTATATCACAGTGCATTCTCCTGTCTTCTTTCTTTTTAGTTTATTCTACCTTTTTCCTTATACCCCACAAGTTTTTAGTGATCTCCTTTTCCCTTATCTGTTATCTCTTTTCTCCCACTGCTAAGCCTTGTTTTTCTGCTTTCCTATTACCCCCACATCTTTACTTTTGGCCAGGCATTGCACACGGCAGTAACCTACTGTTTCCAGATAACAAAATGTCCAGCAGAATACCTCATTCACCCATTAACTAAAGAAAGAGGAGATGTAACTAGCTAGGCTGTTAAATCTGAAGGCTTGTATTTTTGCTTATCTAGTCCAGAAACTGCTGCTAGGAGAGACAACTGTGATTTTAGAATACAGAGTGTAATGGTGACATAGCATCTTTGCTAAGGTTTGCCAAACAATCCCTTATTACATTTTCCTTTAAATTTTCTTGTTTATCATAGCATGCAGATCATGGAAGAGGATTTGCCTGATTGAATGTCAGCAAAACCATTGGATTCAAAACACTGATGTCCTGTGTTTCGCTAGTTTCAAGTAGGTCACAGTGAGTTAAACTGCCTAAGAAGTTTCCTCTATTACCTTGATTTAAACTGCTCTTTGTAAAGGTCACCATACATAAAGTAGATTTTTATTAGCAAAACTATTTAGAAATGTCCTGCTTTCTGCACTTCAGGTGAGCACATGCTTGCAAGAACATGTGAAGAACTGTCTTTGCATTTCTCTCAATAAAGAAGAAAAATATATAAAAACCCTCATTAATTATTCTGCATTGAGATATACTACAGTTACAGAATCATGGACTCAATGGATAATTCAACTTGGAAGAGACATTAAGGAGATAAACTATAATATCAGACAATTTTTTATGGACTTTACACTGAAAAACAGGGATGAAGACTGTGTAAACTTTCCAGACAATTTAATCCATGGCAAGACAGCTTTGGGAAATTAAAAAAAAACAAAACAAACAAAAAAAAAAGTAGAAAACATGAAAAACTTTATTGGCTCTCTTCCTTGTATCATGTATCACTATGAAGAAACTCACTCCATCTTCTGCCTTTTCTGTGGAGCTGCCCCTCAGCTCCAGCCTGGAGAGGTAAAAGGAGATCTTCCTTTCCAAAAACAGTTCTGTGTTTTCTTTGGTTCTCTTCCCATAATGGGGATGAATATTTCTTCTTACTCTCTCTGAAACAGAGCTATAACATCTTCTTATGACTATACTTACTTGTTTGTAACCCAGTTTTCCTCTGCTACTATGTTTTGTGGGACACATCATGAATGATGACCGTGATGACTCTGGTTCCTTGAGTTTTCTGTGTTGGACTTTTCACAAAGAAACCTAAATATTTCTCACAAGCATTCCTGTTTAGTGGATAAATTTTTCACTTTCTCATAATTTCTTTAGTACTATAATCATTAATCTTTTTCTGGTCTTCAGACTGTTTATTGGAGATTTATTACTTTAAAGCTTACTTTTCATCTCACCAATTATCTTAGTTAATTTTCATTGACAGTTAAATGATACAGGAAAAAACATCTCTGTTCCTTCAAATCTTTTTGCCAATCTTGCCCTTCTCAAAATAGCACACACAAAAAAAGAATTGGAAGAAGTTTTGTTGTGTTTTTAACTACACATTCAAAATCTTGGAAAATGTGGCTGGGCACAGTGGTGGCAAAGGCAAAGAATTTGTCCAAAGGTCTCCATAACTGTCCATACTTGCTTTTTAATTGTAGTTATTTCAGTCATACTGTGATGACCACACACTGACATTTGGCAGAAGATATAAATAATTCCTTTTCTTCTTCAATGTACTTTCCTGATTCATGCTCAAAAAGAGCATCACTACTCCATGTTTGTTATGGAGGAACTGAATTTGGGCTAATATTTGATTGAAATAAGTCTTATATAAAATTATTAAATATTTATTAATATATTTATATATAAAGAACATTCCCCAAGCTTATTTGCAATTTACCAACACTGGGTCCGTTATGTGGTCAGTGGAACTATTCACAAAACATACGTATACAGTTTAATTTAACTGAATGAATTTAGGAAAAGTTTTAAGAGATTTAATACAACAAAAGAGGTTTAAAGCAAACTTGCCGCTTAACAATTAAATCCAAACTTTATAAACTTTGGAAGAGAATAGTGTTTATTCACTGCCTAAGCCTTAATATTTACGGTATGAGAGGTATATGCAGAGACATGCATATACCTCTCAGAGGTATATACCTGCAGAGGTATATTTACGGTATGAGAGGTATATGCAGAGACATGAACAGGAGATTAATTGTTCTGCCACATGGTGACTTCTCCTGTGTTGAAGCTGGGTATGCTGCTTATGGTTGGAGTGTGCCGTTTGAAGGTTCCAGAGACATGAGACAAATTCTCTGTAGCTGTCAGGAATCATCAAAGCAGTCAGCCTTTTGGATGAAGTAAGGTGCCCGTTTGCAAGTTGGAACAGTTCGTTGGTTTGCGGCATGGCAAGGGTAGGCTCTGGCTCAGGTATCAGGCTGGTGGTCCAGTTGCTAAGACATTTCTCTGTGATTAGCTGCTGCCTTTTCCAGTATCAAAGGCTAAAACTGCCTCGGGCCTCAGCTTGGTGATCAAGACAAGTTCTGCTGTTCACAGGGGAGCGAATTCCCCATGCTCTCACAGCACATCAGTCACAGAGGTAGCAGATAGCAAAGTTGGCAAGGGATAAAAAAACAGCTTTGCGAGGGTTTTTTAAGCACTTTGGTGACTAGGTTTGACGAATAGTAACAGAAAAAAACATATCTGGAACCAATCCAAAATCATACCACCTAAAAAGGGAGATGTAGGAGTCTCTGCCTGTGGCAGACCCCAAAAACAATGAAGATGCAAAACAAGGCCTTATATGGTATCTGTTTTGCAGACAGAAAGGCGCAAGTGTCTTTGTCAATCTCCCGCCTCTTGCCACCCCAGGAAAAGGTTGGGGGGGAGGGTGGTGGACAAGGTGAATGTTCAGGCATATATCTAATATATAATATTCAGGCATAATCTGGATGTTCCACCACAATGTTATTTCCGTTCTTTGATACGAGTCTCTTCAGTTTTCAAGGTCAGAGACATCTATGCATGAAACTTTTTTTTTTTTCTCTTAATAATGTCGCTCTTACAGTGGGGTTTCTATCAACTCACCTAAACAAAAATCCACCATTTCTGATGCATTTTCTAGCTCTTTACATCTTTTTCACCTATCTGAATCAGATCTGCTGCTATATTTAACGTCCTGTTCTTCAGTGATTTGTATTCATGATTACAAATTTACAAAATATCAGTGGTCAAAAGGGATCTTGAAAGATCATCTAGTCCAACTCCCCTGCCACAGCAAGATCACCTATGCTAAATTACACAGGAACTCATCCAGGTGAATTTTTAATATCTCCAGAGAAGAAGACTCCACAACCTTTCTGGTCAGCCTGTTCCAGTGTTCTGTCACCCTCACAGTGAAAAAGTTTTTTCCTCATGTTTCCATGGAACTTCTTATGTCTCAGCTTCTACCCATTGCCCCTTGTCCTGTCATTGGGGATCACTGAGAAGATCCTGGCTCCATCCTCTCATCACTCACCCTTTATATATTTATAAACATGAATGAGTTCATCCCTCAGTCTCCTTCTTTCCAAATTAAAGAACCTCATCTCCCTCAGTCTCTCCTTGTCAGGAAGATGTTCCACTGCCTTAATCATTTTTGTGGCTCTGTTATGGAGGGGATAATTAATTGTTGCAAGATACACTTGAAAATTAATATTGTTTATTAATTTTATATTCAAAATTCTCACCACCCCTGGCCACTAACTTTAACAATAATAACTGGTTCATTTGCAACAGTCATGGAACGCATTACATAAAGGATAACTAGATCTAGAAATAATAACAAGCAAAAATATATAAACATTAATTGAACTGGAAGAGAAGATTCTTGTGGTCCATATACTGCTTGTCTACTAGATGGACTATGGAAGCTCCTTTCTGCTTATGGCAGAAGGCTGGGTGAATTACAAGAGGCTTTAAGTTTTTACTCACAAAATATTATCCCTCCCAACTTGCGGGGCTATGAACAGCTTAAGACAGTACCCAAATGCTCTTGGGGAATTCTGTTGATTTTCTTGTTGGCCGGTAAGACTTCTGATTCTTCCCATGCTTCGCAGGATGCTAGGGAAAGGGAGCAGATGATCTCTGACCTGGTCCTGGTTTCTCTGGACAATCTGTGAGTCCCATCCAGGGCTCCATGTCTTGGCAGGTGTAGGCAGGATGTCTTGCAATGTGCAATCTCAGCATGTATGTTACACTGGCTATGCAGGACTATCGCGTGAAGGGATTCATGTATGTTCCTGGTAAACTGCAGGCAAGCAGTTTCAAGGCAAACAAACTAGCTTATAGCCTAGCAAAGTATAATGGCAGCAGGCAGCAGCAGAGATACAACAGCAGAGCACAAATGCAATGACAGAGCATGTTGTGTTACCTGCTCATCTGTTTTTATCAATGTAGACCAAGACTAATGGGCCTTTGGACACAAAATAGCCAATCAGAATGGCAGTTAGCCAAGCTGACCATATTAGTTGAAATCATAGTCTTGCTTTACTCAAAATTGGAGAAAGACACAGGATGTGCATGCGGCAGGCACAAGCCAAGTGTTTACCACAGGATGAAAGCAGGAAAAAAACAAGTCAGGGCAAACTATGGTCTCTCAGACTCAGTGGCTCCGGATTCTTTTGTCCTTTTCCCCATGGTTGCTTCTCCCCAAACAGAAAGGGAGAGCAGAAAAAAATGTCTGGGCATGCCAATAAATGTATAAGCCTATTTTTGCTGATCATGACAGGCTCTGGACTGTTCAGAGTGGTTCCCTGTCCTTCTTGAACTGAGACGCCCAGAATTGGACACACTATTCCAGGACAGAGTAGAGGGGGAGAAGAAGCTCTCTCAAACTACTAACCATACCACTTCTAATACACCCCTTCTTGGTGACGAGAACACTTGTAGATTGTTCTTCCCAATTCTCTGATAATTCATGTTAGTTATGTTCATTACTGAAGGCTCTGCTGTGGTAAATGGAAAAGAAAGAAGAAGTGATTGGTGGTAACCAGCATGACTTTGCCAAGGGCAAATCATGCCTGACAAATTTAGTGGCTTTTTAAGATAAAGTCACAGCAACAGTGAATAAAGGAAGGGCAACTGATGTCATCTACCTGGACCCAAGTAAGTCATTTGACTCTGTCCCACATGACATCCTGGTCACAAAACTGGCAAAACAAGGACTTGATGGATGGAGCACTTGCTGAATAAGGAATTGGCTGGATGGTTGCATGCAGAGTGGTGATCAAGGGCACAAGGTCCACCTGGAGATCAGTGCCAAATGCCATCACTCAGGGGTCAGTGCTGGGACCAGTGCTGGTTAACAACTTTGTAAGCAATATGGACAGAGGAATCGAATGCACCCTCAGCAACCTTGCAGATTACTCCAAGCTGTGTGGCACAGTTGACTTGCTAGAGGGCAAGGATGGCATCCAGAGGGACCTGAACAGGCTGGAGAAGTGGGCCCAGGCCACCTTCATTAAATTCAACAAGGCCAAGTGTAAGGTCCTTCACCTGGGTCAGTGCAATCCCAAGTACAAATCCAGGCTGGGTGGTGAATTGCTGGAGAGAAGCCTGGAGGAAAAGGACCTGGGGGTCTGGGTTGACGAAAAGCTCAACATGAGCTGGCAATGTGCATGTGCAGAGCAGGCAACAACTGTGTGCTGGGCTGCATGAAGAGAAGTGTGGCCAGCAGGGCAAGGGATGAGATTCCCCCCCTTTTCTCTGCTCTCCTGAGACTTCACCTGAAGTACTCTGTGCAGTTCTGGAGCCCCCAACACCAGAAGGACATGCAACTGTTGGAGAGAGTCCAGAAGAGGGCCACAAAGATGATCAGAGGGCTGGAGTACCTCTGCTATAAGGACAGGCTGAGAGAGCTGGGGCTCTTCAGCCTGGAGAAGAAAGCTTCCAGGAGACCTTATAGTAGCCTTCCAGTATCTGCAAGGGGTCTACAGGAAGGCTGGGGAGGGACTACTGACAAGATCTTATAATGACAGGATGAGGGGTAATGGGTTTAAACTGGAAGACAGGGAGATGTAAATGGGATGTTAGAAGGAAGTTCTTTCCAGTGAGGGTGGTGAGACACTGGCACAGGGAGGATGTGGCTGCTCCCTCCCTGGAAGTGTTCAAAGCCTGGTTGGATGAGGCCTTGAGTGACCTGTTCTAATGGGAGATGTCCCTGCCTATGGTGGGGAGATGGAAATAGATTATCTGTGAGGGTGCCTTCCAACTTCTCTAGGTTTAAACCCATTTCTAAGGTGAAAATCAGGTGATCAACTCGTATGGTCCCACCATGTCTGCAGTGATGTACAGACCTGTAGGCAATGAAAATCTGGTTTTACTTCTAGTATTACTATTTGGGGCAGTTTTGCTAATGTGACTATTTCACACTTCAGTGGAACAGATTCCCTTTATCTCTTACCAGATAGAGAAATATTTTTGTAGTTCTAGCATAATGTTCTATAAATACTTTTATTTTACTCTGTATGAAGGAAACACTTAAGGTGTGATTAATTTTTATGTTTATTTAACTCTGTTCCTTTCAGTGTACACCTTATCACTGTCCATTCCTTTTTGAACTTCTCTAGAAGAATTTTTTTTTTCCCCACTGACTAATAAGATAAACTTCTAATTGTGCGAAAGTTGGCCAAGCACACAAATGACTAGGTCACTCATCTGGTGTGAGGACAATTTGAACCAGTCTTATCCTGTAAGGACTTGAGACCAGAATTGCAATGCCTCTGATACAATTTACCTCGTAGTTTATAACTTAAGAGTAGCTCTATGATTCTGGTGTGAACCTGTTACCTTGATATCAGGACAAAGAGGAGAAAGGAAAAATGCAATGAGGTTTGCTTTTTTCTCCCTGAAAAATACTCTATAAAAATAAATAATTTTTTTTAAAAAGTAAAAGTCAGAGGCCATATCCCATTCTATAAGGGGTCCCCTGAGGATTTCCCTTCCTGTGGCAAATGACATTATTGTGTGCTGAGCCATAAAGGAGCAAAGAGGTAAAGAACAGTGATGGTTGCTCATTGTTCTGTCTCAGGTTTTCCTCATACCATCAGCAAGAGTCTGAAGACAGACTCTGAGATTCAAGAGAATTGTTAAAATATTGTATTGCCTTTAGAGTTTGTTTGCTGCATCAGGTGTTGCATCTAGAATCAATGTTAATAAATAAAGCTCTGCTACTTGATTACTCTTGCCTATGTGAGAGTTCACTCTCAATTTAAAAGGAAATAAAGATGTGATCATAGACACAAAGGTCAGTCCACCAATTTCATTTAAAATAGTGGAACAAGGTTTGCAACCAGGAGAACTGCTCAAGACACTAACAGAAAATTACTCTGCCAAACAAAACACAAGCAAGGAAGAAAGTCAATTTGTTTACAAAGTAAGAGATGTGACCATCCCTTAATGAAGACCCTTTATAGTGATAAATCTTAGAAACAGTGACAAAGCCCTGTGATAAGGTTTAGAAACATTAATAGCAGAAAGAGGACAAATTAAACCTCAGCAATTTGTAGGGAAATACTATTAAATTTTGTTAAAAGTTCAGTATCTAACTTCCTTTTCCTAGAATCTGAAACCAATAAAAGAAAAAAGCTAAATAATTAATGCCCTAAACACTCAGTTTATAGGGAAATAAAGATGTGAGCAAATAAAGGTATCTCTATAAAAAGACAACCAACCAACCAGTCAACTAAACAAACAAAACCCAACCAAGCAAAATAAAAAAACCCACACATATAAAAATCACCAAACCCACAAACCAACAAATGAAACAATAAGAAAAAAGCCCCAAACACACAAAGCCAACACACAAAAACCATGTGACATTTATGATATTATTTGAAAAGTCAGTATGTTACTCAGACTCATATAAAAGAATATTAAACAACATCAGTTTACAGGTCCAGAAAATTTATAATGCATACTGATAAATTATTGAGTAATTCCATCTCATCTGTACCTCACTACAGTTATCCAGAAAAATGTGCATGCAGTGCTAGGATTGCTTATTCCAGATAGATGTATGAGTGTAGTCATCCTGGTTTAGATCTTAATACAATTTACTGGCAGGGATAAGATCTCAGGATGCACTGGATCTGGCTGGGACAGAAATAATTTTCAATCAAGTGGTGCTGTGTTTTGGTTTTGTGACTAAAGCTGCTTTTATAACACATCAGTGTTCTGGTTGTTTCTTAGCAGTAATTGCAGTCTCAAGGCTTTCTTTTTTGCCAGCTCTGACCCCTTGGCAAGCAGGCTGGGGACATGAAAGAAACCGAGAAAGGAGATAACCAGGACCATTGACTGAGGGTGACCAAAGGGATATTCGGTGTTATATAATGTCATGCTCAAAAACCAACCAACCAAACAAACAAACAAGAAAACAAACAAGCTAAACAGCAGAAAAGCTTTTGAAGGGGAAGGTAGGTATTTTTCAGAAACTGGGTGTCATTTTGCTTGTGAGAGGTGGTGAGTCATTGCCTTTATCCTTTCTTTACTAAGCTATTTTTATCTTGATCCATAAGGTGTTTTTTGTGTTTGTTCTTCCTATTGTTTTCCCTGCCCCACTGCAGGAGGCAGGGAGTGAGCAAGCATCTGTGTGGTGCTTAGCTGCTGGTTGTGTCTAACCCATAACTTAAGGATAAAGAGCAGGCTCTAGTACAAACTGCCAGTGGATATGGCTTAACTCAAATATATTTTTAGTCTTTGCTCATCTGCTATTAGATTTCAGTTCAAAAGAGTGGTTCTAGTTATTTATTGTTGAGTTATTCATGTGCAAACATTTTCATAGAAAGCGTGGGATCAATAGAACCAATTATTATAAATTATAAGTGGAACAGCAGCAACAAAGACAAATGATCTCACACTGCAGCAAGACATATCTTAGGTGTATATTAAGAAAGTGTTTATCTCAGGATGGAGTTTACTCTCAATAACAACAGGAAATCAGTCTGAGTATCAACACTTTTTTTCAGACTTTAAGGGATGCATTTTAATGGTAAAATTAGATGTAGAAAATGGCTGGTTACACACTCTAGTCAGTACTGTACAACCACAACTTGGATGGAAGTTCCTCTATCCTGGGACAAGAGTGGATTGTGGTATTGCTCTTGGCAAGTTCTCTTACATAACCTTGGACACATGAGACGCTCAATCGTAAAATTGCTGCTGTGGGAATGATTTAATAGAAGAAAACTTGTGAAGTACAGATGTAATGTGATGATGGAAGCTGTTTAATTTTTAAAGTGATTGTTATCCTGTTTTGCTTTGACTTCTTTTTCTTCCCTGAATTAATTTGTAAGACATTGTGTTTTGAAGTCACTGGGAGTCACTAGGAGTTCCAGATGACTGAGTAGGCTCTGAGTGATGAAGGACTATTCAAAAATTGGTTCTGATCCATGTTTTTATGCTGAACATCATCCAAACTCAAGGCTATGTCTGACTAACTAGATTTGTGTATGAATATTCTTTTGCTGTAGCACAATGCAACATTTATATTCAATCTACAGCTATCGCTCTAACCGCATCATATCATGCTATATTATTTTGAGAAAATATAGTATGATTGTTCAGGTATTCAAGGTCTTAATAAGCAACTGATTCAGTGCAAACCACTAAAATGTGTACTGTATAATGGGGGGACATGACACTGTTGAATCATTTCGTTTTAAATCATTAACTGTCCATTTGTGAGACAGTTTAATTAAAGCTACTCTTAAGAATTAGTAAAGAATGACAGTCATATGGAGGTAGATCTAAAGCAATATATTTGCAAGACATACAAGGTCCAAGGAATATATTCAGCTGATCCTTGAGTTTCTCTGTTTCTTTTGTTTTTCCCACTGTCCACCCTCAAACTGCCTGCTAGCACCTGCTACCAAAATGGGGGCCATGGAGGAATCATCGTTTGCACAGAGAAGTTGTGGACTGTCCACCCTTGAAAATATTTAGATATGACTAGGTGCTGTCCTGGGCTACCTCCTTTTGCTGACCCTGCTCTGTTTAGAATTGTTGGACTGTACTGTCTTAGGAGGTGCCCTTCAGCCACAGTGATCTCGTGATTCTTTGATTATTCATGTAAAAGACTTTCTCAGTGTCTCTGTAGCAGGTTTCCAGTTGCACTACAACAGTGTTTTCTCCATCTTTCTCTCTTGTGTGTATCTGTAACTGATGAAAGAGCTCTGATCTACAAATTCAGTTCCTCTTGCTTAAAAGAACTACTGGACAGATACCAAAAAAAACATTTAGTACTTTCTTTTCACCAGCACAATGTAGATGCATACAGTGCCTGAAATGGAATGTCAGTTTCTGTTGAGGAGAAAGTAATACTTCTGTGCTTGCTTTACCTGACATAATAAAAGCATGAGTTTATGTCAATTGTGCTGGTGGCTTTTGCGTTACAGATACCTGTCTACTCTGTGCCAGAGAGGCATCAACTCATTTTAATTAAACCTTCTCTAGAGGATTTTTAGTTGAGCAGAATTTAATTACTTAGGTACGATTTTTGTAAGAACATTGAAATTAACATCCTATGCTCTGGTTAAAAATCCCACTGGATGTTTTACGAAACAAAATTTTGGAAGATCTCAGTTTTTCTTTTCATCTAAACATAGTACTTCATACTGAGTCACGAGTACTGACTTAGTGAGAAAAGTGTTAATTAAAGAATGACCATCAGCAGTTCATTTAGCATTTTGTCCCCTTTTTGACACGTATGTGAGAGGTAGGTCACAGAATCACAGGATGTCAGGGGTTGGAAGGGACTCAAAGAGATCATTGGGTCAAACACCCCTGCCAGAGTAGGACTATAATCTAGGTCAGGCCGCAGAGGAACACATCCAGACAGGCCTTGAAAGTTTCCAGAGAAGGAGACTCCACAACCTCTTTGGGGAACTTGTTCCAGTGTTCTGTGACCCTTACAGTAAAGAAGTTCCCCCTTGTGTTGAGCTGGAACCTCCTGTGCTGCAGCTTACATCCATTGCTCCTTGACCCATCATAGGGAGCAAGTGAGAAGAGCCTGTCCCCCCTCCTCCAGACATTCAGACTTCAGATATTTATAAACATTTATTAAATCTCCTCTCAGTCTTCTCTTCTCCAGATGAAAAAGGCCCAAGTCCCTCAGCCTCTCCTCATCAGCCATGTGCTCCTGTCCCCTAATCATCCTCATAGCCCTCCACTGGACCCTCTCCAGCATATCTCTGTCCCTTTTAAACGCAAAACTAAACACAGTACTTAAGATGAGGTCTCACCAGGGCAGAGTAGAGGGGGAGGAGAACCTCCCTTGATCTGCTGGACACACTCTTCCTAATACACCCCAGGATCCCATGGGTCCTCTTGGCCACAAGGTCACATTGCTGTCACATGGTTAAGTTGTTATCCACCAGGACTCACACGTCCCTCTCCACAGGACTGCTCTACAACAGATCACCTCCCTACCTGTGATGAGGCAGTTTATTATTGCTTCCCAGATATTTCAAAGCACCAGACCATAGAATCACAGATTGTTATGGGTTGGAAGTGACATCAAAAGATCATCTAATCCAGTCCTCCTGTCAGAGGAAGATTACATAGTGTAGGTAACACTGAAATACATCCAGACAAGTTTTGAATATTTCCAGAGAAGGATACTCCACAATGTCTCCGGGCAGCCTGTTCCAGTGTACTGTCATCTTCGCCATAAAAAAGATTTTCCTTATGTTTACATAGAACCTCTTATGCTCCAGCTTGCACCTGTTGTTCCTTTGTTTTATCACTGGACAACACTGAGAAGAACCAAACTTGACTGGGAAGGTCAGACTTCACATTTCAAGGTAGCTAAACAGGAACATAGTTGTGACAACTAGAAGATTTTTAAGCTTTTCTTGTGGAAAAAAAAAATGCAAATTTTAAAATTATTTTTGTTCCTTCTGGGAAATTCTCTCACACAAGGTGACAGTTGTGTATACAGTTAGAATTTAGAAAGAAAAGAAAAGCTTTTTTCCCACTGAAAGAGGAAAGTGGAAGTTTTCAGAATTCATTTATATGTCTATCTATGGTTAACTTAGGCTGCAGCTTGAGTTGCAAATCAATTTACCTAAGACTATAATTTTGTTTATGCATCTGCAGTTGTCAAGTGATATATGAATTAGTCAAGGTACATGCAGAGTAATTATGTCTCTCAGTGGCAACACAAGGTGTCCTTAGAAAGCGGGAAAATCTTGTTTAGTCTAAAACAGACCAGAAGTTGCTGCCAAATACTGGGAAAATGTCCAGCTGCTCAAGTCTTTCTCTGTGTTTTATTATTTCTTTTTTTTTTTTTTAACTTTAAGACTGTAAACACAAAATCAGTTTCAAAAGGCACACTTAAATTTAGCAGTCCAAACTCATGTTAACAGACCTGAGACTGGTGGGATGAACTAGTAACAGCATTTTTCACTGTATAGGACTGTCTGCCACAGCAAACCGGTGGCGCTACTCTCACAAAGTCAGATCAGACAAGATAGTGTCAAGTTGGAACAACATAGCTACAGAAAACTTTGTATTCTTGTCATATTGGAATTAAACCAAAAGTAATACATTAAGCCTGTGAATTAAGAGGAGAGGGACAACTATACACTAATCAATTGCCCTAGACTATCAAATTTCAACCATCAGGTTGAATACAGTCCTGAACTGACTATTCTCTATCTCCAAACCAATGTCATTATTGGGATTTTGAACTACCCCTTGCCTTCAAAAATAAAGTATTTTTCACATCTAAGACTAAAAAGTAAAGAAGAAAAAAATAACAACTAATTTTATAAGGCTGGGAAAGAGAAGCTGAGCATCTTTCTTTGTGTGTCTGCATCTATATAAGGAAGCAAAGCCAAATGTTGGCTTCAGCAGTTACCCCTGATCTTTAAGACCACTAACAAGAACTGTTTAGAAATTGAGGTGCTTTCCTGAGGACTGAGATTTCAGCTTATTGAGGAAGCACAGATATAAAACAGAAAGACCTTCACCTTTCCTTTCCTTTTTCCTAAACAACATGAGCATCCACAGAATAGTTCAGCAGCATCTAGGCCCCTGTTAATTTCATGCTAGCTCAAATAAAGCCATAAGGGGAAAATGTACTTTTTGTATGACTTCAGGTCTTTCACAAGGGACCAAAGATCCTTTACCCTTAGTACATTCTTTACATGCTTGAGTTCTGTGCATTACTGGAGTTAGAAATTTCCAATTTAATTGGGGCACAGATTGCAATCAATTACTATTAATTCCTATATCAACATTAGGAAGGGCAAAAGGAAAATACACTTTTAAAATAATTCCTCTAAACTTAATTAGTTCTACCTGTACAGGCAAATATTGAAGCTTTAATGAAACTTCTGACAGATTCCTCCAAGCAGCTAGGCAATTTAGAAGCAAGAAGGAGAGGAGAGAGAGAAATGGAAAATAAGAGATACCATTTCTGAGCAATAGACTTACAAAATATATTTGGCAAAGAAATTATCAGTAGAGAGAAGGTATTTTAATACCAACAAAACATTAAAAAGATACAGTTTCTATCACTGCTAAGTAGCAATACTCCATCTTTTTCTTTCTTTCCCATATGACTTCTGCTCATGTTGTCAGTAACTGAACTCTTTAGTCCTTTATTCAAATGAATGTTTCCCACCAAAATATTTATTCAAATGAGAATGGTAGAGATTTTCAGATTCTCACATACAGAGTGGAAATAGAAAGATAAATTACTTTCTCACATTACTTCAGTGTTATTGCTATCATATACTGTGTGATGTTCCCTCATTATCTGTCAGGACAAAAAACAAGCAATATATAACTTCTGAACAAAAAGTAAAATAGCAAAACATTTCTCAAGATGTTTTCAGCATTTTTCGATTTAGATGAAGACAAAAAACCTGCCTAAACCTAGCTGATAATAGACATTAAAATTCTGAACATGTACATAGGCCTGAGGTACCCTAGCAGACCAGCAGCCAAATTCTGTATTGAAATCTGGTCCTTTTATTCCATGCAGACCTTGTCAAAGGAAAATGTTTTAAATATGAATAGTCACAGAGGGGTACCATTGCTAATGAAATGATAGAAGGGTGGACTCTGTACTAATAAATACATCCTTCCATATTTAAAAATGCTATTTTTTTTCTGAGAGAAAGGAGATTCTAGCAAATCAGTGTTTTCTTGATCTTGTTTCATGTTCTCACAGCCTAGACTACCTTGGCACATGCACTTATGTTTTGCAAACTAGACCTCGAAGTGACAGAACTCTGCTGCAGAAAATGCAATTCCCATGCTGAAGTTTTCTGCCTCTTTCAGCACAGAAAATAAATTAACTCATGTGAGAAGTTGTGAGTGAAAAGAACCACAATAATCACAGAAACAAAGATCATCCAATCCAACTTTCAATCCAGCACTGAAGCATCAACACTAAATTGTCCCTAAGTGTCAGGTCCACACACTGCTTAAACATCTCCACCACTACTTGAGGTATACCAGGTGTGGTAATAGCTGGCTAAGGAATTGGCTGGATAGTTGCATGCAGAGAGTGGTGCTCAATGGCAAAATGTCCACCTGGAGACCAGTGAAAACTGGCATCCCTCAGGGGTCAGTGCTGGGACCAGTGCTGTTTAACATCTTTGTCAGAGACATGGACAAAGGAATCGAGTGCACCCTCAGCAACCTTGCAGATTACTCCAAGCTGTGTGGCACAGTTGACTTGCTAGAGGGCAAGGATGGCATCCAGAGGGACCTGGACAGGCTGGAGAAGTGGGCCCAGGCCACCTTCATTAAATTCAACAAGGCCAAGTGTAAGGTCCTTCACCTGGGTCAGTGCAATCCCAAGTACAAATCCAGGCTGGGTGGTGAATTGCTGGAGAGAAGCCTGGAGGAAAAGGACCTGGGGCAATGTGCATGTGCAGAGCAGGCAACAACTGTGTGCTGGGCTGCATCAAGAGAAGTGTGGCCAGCAGGGCAAGGGATGAGATTCCCCCCCTTTTCTCTGCTCTCCTGAGACTTCACCTGAAGTACTCTGTGCAGTTCTGGAGCCCCCAACACCAGAAGGACATGCAACTGTTGGAGAGAGTCCAGAAGAGGGCCACAAAGATGATCAGAGGGCTGGAGTACCTCTGCTATAAGGACAGGCTGAGAGAGCTGGGGCTCTTCAGCCTGGAGAAGAAAGCTTCCAGGAGACCTTATAGTAGCCTTCCAGTATCTGCAAGGGGTCTACAGGAAGGCTGGGGAGGGACTACTGACAAGATCTTGTAATGACAGGATGAGGGGTAATGGGTTTAAACTGGAAGACGGGAGATGTAAATGGGATGTTAGAAGGAAGTTCTTTCCAGTGAGGGTGGTGAGACACTGGCACAGGGAGGATGTGGCTGCTCCCTCCCTGGAAGTGTTCAAAGCCTGGTTGGATGAGGCCTTGAGTGACCTGTTCTAATGGGAGATGTCCCTGCCTATGGTGGGGAGATGGAAATAGATTATCTTTGAGGGTGCCTTCCAATCTAAACCATTCTATAATTCTATGATTCCAATGTTTGATAACCCTTTCAGTGAAGAAATATTTCCTAGTATCCAACCTAAACGTCCCCTGGTGTAGCTTGAAACCATTGCTTTTAGTTATGTCACTTGTCATCAAGAAGTAACTAGCCTCCTTTTGTGTAGTTGTAGAGTGTGATGAGGTCTTCCCTAAGCCTCGTCTTCTCCAGATTGCACAACTCCAGCTCCCTCGGACACTCCTTGTAGGTTCTGTGTTCCCAGGAGTTTCGTAGTATAGAAGTGCAAACTGCATAGTCACGGAAGATTTTGAATTGAGCTTTCTGATGTACGACTCTGAATTCTGTCCTGAGGCTGACAGGATGCACATCTAATGGGCTACTGGCCCAGAATTATATGACTTCTGTTAAATTTTTAAATTTCCATTTGTAACCTGAGACATACTTAAAGGAAAACCATGCTACAAAGCCCCTAAGCTATATGGTCCAGAAGAGGATATGTACTGTTTCAGGAGGTAAAATAACATCCTAATTCAAATATTTTTCCCAGGGTCTCAGTTTTACAAGTTAGGCTCAACATAGTAAGACTTAAATCTTACATCTGACAATCTTCTTGGTCTTTTGTTTTCCCCACAATCTTATACTTCAGACTAATTCAATTTTTCTCGTCCATTTTACTCAAACAACTGAAACAGATCTATGGTAAATTAATGTACTATAGATAATTTGGAACGCAGTGCAAGAATTCAGTGCACATCAGCACTACTGTATTACCTAAGGATATAAGATTTTCATTTAAAAGTTAAAGGTCCATAAATCACATTCTATCTACACTCGTCAACATTTCTGACAACCTATTTTAACATCTAGAATTATTTCCTTCTTTATCACGTAAGATAGATTTAAGTTTAACTCCACTTTACCCTATAAAGTAAGGAGGCCATAAAGCCATCAGAAAAAAAGAATGGAAGTGTTGAAGAAAAGGAAAAGAAGCACAGATAGTCATTGAAGACATTTCAAAATATGGTAAGGGTACTCCTTGGTGAGATAAGAATTACTAATAAGCCATCAAATGAATAAGGAATGAGAGAATAACCTCTTTGAGAGATTTTTTGCTACTTATGTTGCACAGATGAGGCTAAGACACACGAGAGATAGGATTGAGAATGTATGTGGGGCTGCATGGCAGAAAGTAGCTGATGACAATTACTGCACCCCATCTTGCTATGTATTTCAAAGTTTAGGGGAAAAGTCACCTTATTCCAACTAGGTTGTTTAAACAGGGATTGTGAGTGACTGGCAGAATGAAAATGTACAAGCAGATGTATTAACATCTCTTCTGACTCAAATCTGGAAGGTAGTCAAGATTTATTATATTGTCCTCCTTCCTATATCAAGGGATACTTTAAAGCCTATAAGAAACTTTGTGTTACAATAGCTATATTTCTAAGAGCTGTAGAAAGCTACTAGTTCAAAGCCACCCTGCAGATGTCTCCAATATATGATAGTCAAACAGTCTTGGAATAAATGTGATGATCTAACAAACCGCTACAAACGGTAGCACAAAAAAAGGGGGGGTGTGTGGAGTGGGGAATGTGGTACGAGGATTTCAGACAGAAAAACAGTGATTTAAAAGGTAAAAACAAACAACGACCAAAAAAACGAAAAACAAACAACAACAAAACAAACCTCAACAACAAAACCCAAAATTACACAACACTAGTTTTTCTTAACTATTTAGGACTAGAATCTCAGGAAGTGAAAAGATGAAAGAAAAACCTGTCATACTAATAGGAGTTGAAGTCTTCAGTGTCTTTTACACTTTAATTCATGTGTTGCAAAAATGTGCTCATACGTAGTACGCAAATTGTAACCAGCTTTATGACACCCAAGAGAAGATTTCATAGTGTTATTGTCCCATCTACTTTCCATCTATTCTCTCAGAACACTTTCTTTTAACATCCTATGCATCTCCTTGCAGCACAACACCATGACTCCTCAACATCATCATGACCAGCACAAGCCAGGCATGGTTGAATAAGAGAATTTATCTTCATTTTAACCTCAGCTGGGAGGAATGTGTTTATCCCAAGCAAGAGATAAAAATGTCTTTTGGCATTTAAACCACTTTGTTCTCTTTCTGCATTAAACACTCCAAATGTGAACTGTTTAAAACCCTCTGACTCCTGAAACTAACCCTTCCTGTGAAGCCCACCCGGATTTACTTTTTTGATGTTGTCCCAAGTTTTGGGAACAATGAAACTGCTGCATTCTTCTGCCACGTTGTATTTCTTCTATCCCACACTCGTTATACTCTAAGGAGTTTTTTTTGCAGGAAATGTTCCTGTCATCCAACTTTTTCTGGTATTTTGGATACTTAGAAATGGCAGGAAGAACAAAAGCGCCAGAAAAGTAGACATGCTTCTGTGCTGAGTGTCTCCAACCATTAATGTTTCCAAACGCAATAAAGAGCTGGAAGATAAGGAGTCAACTAACCAAAATAAAAATCCAGTGCAGATAATGCACCATGGTTTTAACAATACATAGATCAAAATGAATGGCAAAGGAAATAACCATAACTGCATTAGTCATGTTTATTAACCTGCCATTTATATGATCTACTTTTCACTACAGTTTGAAAAGGAAAATATAATTACATTGAATTCATGATGGTAAGTATTTTTTTCACAAAGCATACCCTTTCTCATTTGTTACTTGCCCCAGAATTATTTTTGTGATAGGATTTATCCCACCTTTTTTCAGCTTTTTGAAAATAGGCAGCTAAATTTAGCCAGATGAAGAGAAGAGGAGGTACTTTCAGCAGGTGATTTTTTTCACCTGTTTAGGAAGTTATAAATTGAAATTCTGCCATTACACTGATAAAATCTCTCTGAAGATACTGAATAGAGTAAAAGTAAGATAATTTAATCTCTTATATGTACATTAATTAAAAAAAATCAAAATCAAACTCTTCCATGTTGCTAGCAACTTTTTTTTTTTTTNGGGCAAGGAAGTTGCTGGTGACCCCACTGTGGTTATCAATCTGCTTCCCTGTAACTTCATTGAACCAAGAGTTCTTTTTATTAAAGAGGATAATTATTCTGATTTTTTTTTTCTCAGCGGCCAGACCACTTCATGTTCGAAATGTATTTCACTTTAAATTAACAACTATTTAGTTGAAGTTTCATGTCACTATTTTTTTGTTGTGACTCCAACATTAAAATCTCTTCAATATCCTGTATTTTCTTTCTTTGAAATAACATACAAAGTATGATTAGTCTATCTATCATCATCCTTGTAGATAATTGAAATAGTCTGGGCATTTCAGCATTTCAACAGATTTGTAATATTTTTTGTTTGGTTGGTTTTTTTTTTTAAGCTCCTGATCTTTTAATGGAATTATTTTCAATTTTTTTTTTTTAAGGTAGCCTCTTCAAAATATTAACATCATAGGTGACCAGTTTCCTAGTTTTCCTGCAGTAATATCTTCTACTTAAATAGTTAGGAAATTATACATATTCCATACAAATACTTTGTTGATGAAATGTCTAGGATCACATCACTTTTTCTAATGTATATTGTTTTTCTGAGTTATTTAGTTGATGGGGGTTTTTTGTTTATTTTTGTTGGGTTTATTTGTTTGGTTTTGGTTTTTGTGGTTGATTGGTTGGGTGGGTTGGGTTGGTTTTCACTTTTATGTATTCTTTGTTTACTAAGAAAACTGCATGAATTTCCTCTGTGTTCTCTCCCTTTCCAACCTGCACTTTTTTGTTTCAATGGTTGTTTCTCATTCATAATAGAAAAAAATCCCTCACCATTTAAATACATTGGGTTATTTTTCTTAGCTTTAGTATTGTTAACAATAATGATCTACTCCCTGCTTTCAAGTTTGTGTTTCTTGATGTTGGATCTGTCACCCAATATTCTCTTGTGCAATAACATATAGGCACAGTTTTGATAATTTCTGTCCCATCAATAAACATTTAGTATACTCTCCATGATGGACCTATTCCTGTTCTGGTATGTATGGTGTGCTCCTTGGTCTCCATTTACCTTTATATGTTAGGATTTCTATATTTGATCTCAGAGTTTTTAACAAGTATATTTTATTTTTCCTTCTATTTTGCTTTCTGGAGGAGGGAATGAAAAGATAAAGGACCTAAGTTAGAACATTGTCAGAAGTAATGATGTCTACCTGCTCAGATCACTGAAAATCTCTCCATTCTCAGCCAACTTTGTGGAATAATGTGTTCTGCAACATGTTGTAATAAAAGTTACAACTCAAGAATCACTGACTCATGAAGAATCAGTCATCTCATCAAAGAGCAGATAAGTGGAGGTAGGCATATCCCCTATTGCACATTTAAGTTCTTGATACAGAATTTAGAGAGAGAGATATCATCATATCAATTGGTGCAATTCAGATCACATTTTTTTACATGCCTCTTTCAGCAATAGGATAAGTAATTGACCAAGATCACCTTGCCCTGGACACCCAGCTTTTAAATTGTTAATTTCATCTCTGATGACTAAGATTCCTAGCATTCACATACAATTTCTGCTTAGTAAATGATCCTTCCTAAAATAATTTTATCTCATTCTGAAATAGACACAGGTTGTTGAAAGATTTGTCCTGTTAAACTAATTAATGTAATTACTTTTCTTATCCTGACTATTAACATCAAGGCACAGAGTCTAATACTGTTCATAAACAGTTCACTGAAGTGTACAAAGCAATGTTTTTTATGTACTCAGCATCAGTGAGCACCTTTGCTTTAGGTTGTGCTGTCAGTGATCAGAGATCACATAGTTAAAAACAAGTGATTTCATTCACAACCCAGAAGAAAACTCAGGTAAATATACATTCTTTGCTCTAAATTGACCTCTATGTAAGTTGTAGTCAGCATAAAGAAATTACAATAAATTATGGATATGTAAAACATTTTTTGGCATTCCAAACCTAGTTAACTATTAATCATTTCAGTAAACTGTTGGCTTGCTTTGCATTCCAGTACAATTACAAGTGTTAGAATTTCCCTAAGCATACTGTCTTCACAAGCTAATTTATTTTTATGAATGTCCCAGGGATACTGAAGACATTTTGCAGAACTTTGTTAACACAATTCCCTGTCAAGCTGGCGCATTAATGAAAATAGTTCCACCTTTCCTATTGGACATTTAATTTCAAAAGCACAATTAATATATGTGATGTTATTGCATCTCTCTTTTTTGTAAGCCAGTAACCACTAACTTGGGATTTATTAACTGCTAAAAGCAGTAGATGTGCAATCAGTACAGAATACTTCTGGCATGCATGTATGGCAAGAGCGTAATCGGTCTTTTGGGTGAGATGTAAAGCTTAAATTCTGACCACCTGAGATGATCACATTCTCAGAACATGGGGTTTTTTTATGGGTTGTTTTCTGGCTTCGTTTGTCTTGGGTTTTGTTGTTGGATTTCTTATGGGTTGGTTTGTTGTTGTTTGTGGTGGTGCGATTGATTTTTTTCCTTGTTCGTTTGATTTAGTTTGTCTTTGTTGCATAAAATAGGGAATCAATTAGGGAACTGTATCCAATGGTTATATTTTGCATGGCAAAATGCCATAACCACAACAAAATACCATGGCCACGCAAGATCTTCCACTTGAATTCACAGGACTTTAAATGACACTGTTATTGGGCTTTAAATATCATCAAAATTCTTGGTAATAAATAAACTAAATAAATAGGACAATTTTGTATAAACATAAAACAGTGTTTCTTTCTGTGTTTCAGTTACTATAAGTTGAATTATTTTTTCTTTGTAATCATCTTTATTTCAAAATATAAATAGTTCATTTTCTGGAAGATAACATTTTATTGAATATATATATATATATAATTATATGGGTTTTATTTGCAGACTGAATGAAAGTCCTGGAAACTCAGCATTTTGTCCATAAAAGCATGAGATAAGATTTCTTCCTTTTCTGAAAAATGTTCAACACACACGAATAAATCTTAAATCAATGATTTTAGTGTCTAACGTAAGTTTTGCTGTTCTTTTAAAAAGTTGTTATTAAAATTTAGGACAAAAGGTCTTTAAAATGTGTATGTTTAGAACTGAATATGAAAGCTGATAATAAAAAAGCATGTTGAAATTCAACAATATTCAGATAATAATGCTGCCCAACAACAGATTCCTGAAAAAATATCTTGTCAGGTTGAAGTTTTGAAGTTCATTGTTTATTATCAAAGATAAGCAGAGCTGTTGTATCGTTTTTTGTTTGGGTTTTGCTTGGTTTTGACTTTGTTGTTTTGTGTTCTTTTTTTGAAGGCAGAGATAGACTTTTGACCTAACTATATGCTCCAGCTCTAATGTTGACTATCTCATAAGAATAACTGTGCCAACATGTGTCACAGCTATAGTATATAATACATCTCACACAGGGTCCTATAGAATCAGTAAGTGCGTCACCCTCTGTAAGAATGTAAAAGAACTTTAGCACAGCACTATTTTGGCAGTGCCCGTGTTCTTTGTGAGTGTTTTTTCACTGATGGACATCAAGTTCTTTTCTTTTCAAAAATTATTTATATTTTATTATCTATACATAAAATAAGTTTTGCAGGAAAAAGCACTGCTGGTCTGCTGGCACGAGCTGTTGAGAACCAGGGATCTCTTTGTGCCTCAGCATAATGCCATCTGCCACAAATAGGAACAACAAGATCAAGACTGAGGAAGAAGGAAGAGAATGACACCAACAGAAAAGATGCTTGTTAAGTTTTCCATGAGATTCCTTCATTCTCCTCTAATTCTGGTTTGACTGTTCAAAACCTAGTGCATTCCTAGAAAAAAACAAAAAACAACGACCTACATTAATTTTTCTTTCCCCTTAAACATATTACGATTCATCTATGTGTACTTTGGAAGACTTAGAAGCTCTGAGGTAGTTTCAAAAATGCATCTAATAATATTTTTTTTAAATAATGGAGTGATTTATATTTTTGATATTTGAGGGCATTGTGGAAATATCACCCAGTTATGTCCAAATCTTACAAAAACTGCTCTCCTGTGTCAGACCAGAGACATTCCATGATTCTGTGATTTTATGTTTCTATGATTATATCAAATGGAGTACTGTAGAAACATGCAGTTAGAAACAGCCACAGTCACTTCATACACAGAGAAAACAGATCATGAATGATGAAAAAAAAAAAAAAATTTTTTTTTTTCCTTCACATACTTTGTGATTTTCTGCAAGGAAAGAGAAGACAGAAGTAAAAGGATTTCCAGTGCTTTTTAAAAAATTACTCATTTATACAAGCAAAGTATAAGTAAGATTGATGTTGTCAGTGCTAGTGTAATATATAAAAAAAACTATTTCAGAATCCCTTCTTCATCTCTAAGAGCAGGGCTGTGGGCCCTTACACCCAAATGAGGGAACTGGACTGTGAAATACCCATGGAGTGAAATTTATCTTAACAGGAAGAAATGATGTATATATCAAGCTAATACCTAACCCAGACCAATACTTCTTTGGGCAGCAACTGATTAATGATACTGTTTTGCTGTCTAGTTCAGTTGTCTGTGTACCTCACATAGGGAGCGAAAGCACCTAACACAGGATACTGGATTCCCTCTGGGAACCTGTCACATAAGTATTGTGACATAGTCATGATTCTGCATGGCATGGTCCCGAGCAACAATGACCTGCACGAGGTCATGAAGGGGAATTGCAATACTTTTAGACAAAATCATACCCTGTGCCATCTCTGTGAATGATTCCTTCAGTGATCCCACTCATTTAATTAGTGGTCCTTTTTTCAAATGCACTGGCTCCTGTGTCAGAGCAGATAATAGCATGAACTGAAACAGAAGCGAGGAGGGGAAGCTAAACTGAAGAACTGTCATTATATCACAGATATTGAGACTGGAAGGTCATACAGCAATATACCTGCCAGTACCAGAATGCTCCTAGGAGTATGATTCTTCGTGCTGTTTCAACATTACACTAATGTGTGTTTGAATAGATTTCACTCTCTGAAAGTTTGGCTTAATACTCAGCTTGAAGCTACCTTTCCTTTTCTTCACACCATTATTTATAATTTCTGTTAAGATTCTTTAAATGAGGCTCTGATCAAGCTGAGCAGAAGAGATTCTGCTCAGGCTGTGGTCTGTGTTTCAGAAAAGAAGTAGGCTGCAGAGGAAAAGACAGGGTAAAACACTGAATTACTGTTTGTCCATTTATCCTATACAGGTTCTTATACCCACTTTGTAGTTTTGTCTCCCATGACATATCTCTTACTTATTCTTCTTTCTATTTTTTAAATACTGTCAGCATGTTCTCTTTCTTTTCAGCCTGAAGACACTAAAACCAATAAGAGAAAAAACCCATATATATCCTATTGTTTTTCCCTTTTTTGTGCCCCCTTGACAGAATACATTATTCTCTTTAACTGTATTGGCCAATATACTTGCTGCCCTATGATACTCAAGATAAAACATAATCTCACCACATTCAACTCAATGGGAGCTTGCTATTGATTTTCCTGTAGCCAAGATATCAACATTAGCCATATCTTAGTTTTCTGCCCAACACTGCATATATGTGAGGTGAATTATTTTTCATGTGTACATAATACAATATTGCTCTTGGTGTTTAAGAAAGAAACCTGCAGACTAAACCCAGGTGCATATTTACAAGTTAATAATTTGTAAGGCCATAGGAAAAATCTTACCCCTAGTCGAGGTGATAATATTCAGCATAGTTCATCCGGGGATAATATACCTCTAAAATAACTTATTCATAAGGCTTGACTTTTTCTCATATTCCTTTGTCACATTTCCTGCCTAAATCATTAATAGAATTACTATTTCTTATTTGTTGCTTAAAAGAAAACACACATAATATATAATTTCCTTCTAACCTTTAGATATCTAAATGCCTTTAAAACTGTAGTCCTGCCTGATTTATGATCATTCTAAATTGAGGATGGGCACTTTAAAAGAATGCTTAATATTCATAGATGTGTACTTGTCAAATGTTTTTAATGAAAAATTACAGAAACATGCTATGAAACGCTCCAGTACTTATTGTGGGCAGGATTTCCAAAATGTATGTGTTTACAATTGAGCTACTTGTCTGGGTTCTTTTTAGCATCACTAAAGAAAGATTGGTATTTGGGAACATGATTAACTCTTCCTAAAGTTGACATCTAGTAAGATTAAGTGGATTGTCTTAAAATGCCTGTCTATCCATTAATTTTTAGGGAAACTTGGAGTGAGTTCTGAAGTTGAAGATACTTATGCTGTAGACATTAAAACAGGATTCACAAACAATGTTGCTTTGGTCAAGTGTAAGCACATGCGCATGTCTGGGTTCATACGTGTTATCCTATATTTTCAGTGGAAGGTTAATTGTGAGATAATGGGATATGGATTTCATTTTCTGTTCGTCTTTCAGAAAAACAAATATGCATATATGCATATAAACATACAAACACATAAACATATGTACATATAAATATATATACATAATCTTAAATAATTCCTTACTTCACATTTTCTCCATGGATAATGGGTCAATACTTAACCTTTCTAAATCCAGTGTTCTAAGGGAGATGGTTCATAACAGGTGCGAAATACTTCTGAGAATTTCCACACAAGTTTTGCAAAATGTTTCAGCATTAATTTGCATTTTCCCTTTTCTGACGTCTGATTCAAGTGTCTGCCAAAGTCAACTTTAAAAACAATTTTAAAAAAGAAACAAAGTTCCACTGAAGTGAATTAATCCTAGAGTTTAAGTGGTAACAATATCTACAGAATGTGCAGTTTTGGATAAGGCTAAGTGTAAAGAGAGATTCATTAACGAAAGGAAAACAAACTTTTCATGTTTGCTGAACAACAAAATATGCAGTAGGCTCTCCTTTGTGTTTGATTATAAAATTTTTGAGAAGATAAAACCTTCTGGCAATACATCAAACCACCCTGCTTAGTTTCAGTCTAACAACTCCAAATCAAGTACTTTTTTTACAACTTCCCTCTGCAGCTCTCTTTAGAATGTCCTCAGGTTTTCCTCCAGGCAATGGCAGCTATAGTATGTGCTGAAGGATTTGTTACTACAGATATTAATACATCATCAGATATAGAAATTCTTTTTAACTCTGTCAGATGCAAAATTATCACCCCTAATACAAGAACTTAACAATGATATTTTATTTTATTTTTTTTAATCCAGTGCATTTTCATTAATGCAGCTTTCTCATCAAACTTGAAGGAGACTGTAACTGACAAATTATGATGACCTTGGACTGCTCCAGCTCTGAGCTTCTTAATTTGAATGCATAATTTTGTCTCGGAATACATATTTTAGAAAGTACAATATGGACTTCAGGAATAATTTTGGGTTTAGCCAGTTAGGTTGCCAGCCCTAACTACTATATTAATTCCAAAATTAATCCTAGTCATATAAATTATTTTTTAGCTCTATATATTTGGAGAAGGATTCAAACATCCAAAATACTAACCAGAATTTAAATTACACAATTGTGGATTACATCAAAATACTGCTTCAAAACTGCTCTTTTTTTGTGTTAAGGTCTTTCTGTAAGTCTACATAGATGAAACTTTAGTGAAATTAAGATATTTAATTATATTTGAGCGACCTGATCTAGTGGGAGGTGTCCCTGCCTATGGCGGGGGGTTGGAACTGGATGATCTTTGAGGTCTCTTCCAACCTAAACCATTCTATGTTTCTATGATTCTATTTGACATTAATATATCAAAAAGTCTTTAGAACAGATTCTTAACTTTCCTGGATGAACAAAAATAATTTCTATATTAGTGTTCTAAAATAGCGACTGATAGTCACATCTTAACCAGAAGATTGTACATCACCTGCCATAACTAAAGAGCATTTTCTATTGTTCTTACATTAACGTGATATTTTTTAATTATTGTTTTCATTATTCACAACATGTGAGTATAATCTTACCTCTGATATGCAACAATGTTCAACGATTTTTAAAAAATATTGAGGTTTTTCTTAAGAAATTCTTTGTGGTCCCTCTTAACACTGCATTCACAAGTGACCTGTAACACTTTAGAAAATGCATTTTCATCTTTAAATCTGGAGGCCTAGAACAGCACAGCATCTGGCTTTATAGCCTTTTTTCCTCCATGTTAGAATCTAAGACAGTTCCCATCCTTACAAAATGTACAGTGTATCCACTTCAGATGTTTATAAACCTCCAATTTTCTGTCCTTGCGCTAAGCTGTGTGGTTTGCAGTGGAAGGATGGCTAAGTGCTGTGTAATGCCTGCAAGAACAGGTTGAAAAATCTCAGATCACATTTCCTTCAAAGATTGGCCCTCATCTCCAACGTGATTTTGAGCAAGCTATTTTGACTCATTCTCAGTAATACAGAGATAATGACAATGATCTTCCTGTGTAGAGAACCTTACAACCTAAGGCCACAAATCCTGGTAAAAGAAGTTATTAGTATTGATGAAACTTATCAAAGTTGAACAGAGGGCCTTACGAGATTGCTTGAGCTGAATTGCTGCTACCACTGAGAGGTTTCCCCAGCTCCATCTCATGGGTATTTTGTGATGCACACAAATTGAGGATGTGCTGGCTGACCAAATTTCTTGTTCATGGAAGCCTGTAAAAATCAAGTCTGACCAACAAGTTATTAGCAACCTCTCTTTCCAGAAACTTAGGGATTTCTCTAACACATAATTCTGGTTTCAAATGTACATATTAGTGAAGTAGTGTGGAAAGTAGGAAGAAAAATCCTCTTCATCACTTTGAAGTTTTAGAGGATTGAAAGTAATATATATTTTTTCTCTTTCTATAAGATACATCTGAATATTACCAAAGGTACAATTTTTCAGGGTAAGAAAATTTAGAACTTTGAAACTTCTCTTGACTAAGATCTGTGTAGATTTGAGGTTTGGACTACAGTGTTTTAAAATAAAAATATGATTGCTATTTCTAAGAATTTGAGATAACTTCCACATTTTTTTACCAGATGTGATGAATATTTCTGTATTCAGTCAATATAAATGTATATCCTAGTCAATATCTTGGAGATAAACCTTACAATGCTACCAGGTTTAGATTAAGAATAAGTAATGCATTTCAGATATTGTATTGGTCAGAGAACAAGAAAATTTTCTTCAAAAGAGTTTCCAAGTTATTTTCCTGTAACATTTTTTAAGGTACTCCTTATAATTGTTCTAAACAAGTTTCTGCTTAATTTTTGGGTTTTTTTTCTCCAAGTTTTATTTTGTCATATTCTGAGCTGAGATGATTATTTTTCTTCGTAGTAGGTGACACAGTTCTGTGTTTTTGATTTAGGATGAGAATAATGTTGATAACACAATGATGTTTTCAATTGTTGCTAAATAACACTGTAACTGAATCAAGGGCCTTTCAGCTTCTCATACCTTGATGGTGAGAAGGCTATGAGGGCACAAGAATGTGGAGAGAGACACAGCCAGGGCAGCTGACCCAAACTAACTGAAGGAATATTTTATTTCATGTGATGTCATGCTCAGTATATAAATTTAGGGAAAGCACATGGGACAGCACTGTTCAGGAACTGACTGGACATGAGTTGGCAAGTGGTCAGCAATTGCATTGTCAATAATTTGTTTTGTATATTATTATTGCTGTTGCTATTAGTATTACTATTGCATTACCATTATTGTTTTATTCCCTTTATGTCCTATTAAATTGTCTTAATGTCAGTCCAGGAATGCTACTTGATTTTTTAAAATCTCTGTTCCATCCCATTGAGTGGAGGAATTAAATAAACTGCTGCATGCTACATAGCTGCCCACTGGGGTGAAAGTGGGGCATTTTTAAAAACTCAAAATCGTCATTGAAAAGTTTATTCCAAACTTCTCTTAAGTCAAAGCTAAATTAATCTTTATGACCTTACATGATTTAATTTTAAAAATAGGAAAAGTTTTATTCTCAAATACTGATCCTTGTAAAAACAAAATAGTATTTTAAAAGTAATTGTATTCACAAATGGAAACACTTAACATGCATCTATTCTTTCTTTAATTGAAATGGAATGTATTTGACAAGTAGATAAAGTCTTCAAAATTTGCACTGCATTGTTGGAATATGGTTAGTTTTGCATGTAATTGCATACATATTTTTTGTTTCATTTGCAACTTTAAGAAATAAGGGCCCAAATCCTTCCATGATGTAATAACACTAATGCAGCTATGTTTACATAGCATTGAACTTAGTTTATGGCTTTTACATCTGAATAATCCTTACATCAAACAGTGCAAATCCTGTGCACACACACCTCACATACTGCTTAACTCCACCCAAAAGGAAAATAAACTCTCCTCATCAAAAGTTACTGTCCTTTTTTAAAAATCAATTTTCTTGAAGTAACAGCGCTTGCACAGCACTCAACAAATGTACCGTTTTGTAAAGGGCATATACATTCCTGTTTCACCTGAACACAAAATAACAGCCTTCTGTTTTATTCATACACAGCATCATCCTGATGCCAAACCCTACAAACCCAGGAAGGTAAATATGCAGGTAAAGAAGACCTAAGTCAGCAAAATTATCTATCTTTTGGGGAAGAAAAAACAGAACAAACTAACAACACAGAATCAGAGTATTATTTGTTCAATTTAAAAATCAAGTCTCTTCTACCAGGCACCCAGTGACAGAACAATAGGACACAGCCTCAAGCTGTGCCAGGGAAGGTTTAGGCTGGATGTTACCAAAGAAGTTCTTCACAGAAAGACTGATTGCCCATTGGAGTGGGCTTCTCAGGGAGATGGTGGATTCACCATCCCTGGAGGTGTTCTAAAAAAGGCTTGATGAGGCATTTAGTGCCATGATTTAGTTAATTAAAAGGTGTTAGGCTGATCCTGAAGGTCTTTTCCAACCTGATTAATTTTGCAATTCTCTGATTTCCTTAAGTTCTAATAGATTTCCTGTGCTCTCAGTTCTTTTAAAGTTTCAGCAGATATGTCATCATGAATAACTTTATAGTTTCTGCACAGTAAGAAACCATGTTACAGAAAATTAAGTAGGCCTCATATGAAGCGCATAGCATTCCCAGGCTCATTTTGAAGCCTGGAAATTATGATGAACAGAGATTTTGACTAGACTGGGCTTGAAAAAGTGTTTCACTCTGACCATTGACCTGCCATGTAATATTTATCAAGTTTTGCTTTCCCTTTTCAGATTTTGTCCTCAGTGTTTCTGAGGTCAAGTCTTAAGATCAGAAGCATTGACTAACTACATCTGTGTTGTGTTTAACACAATAAGGCTTTTAATCTCAAGTAGCTTGCAAATAAAGATATAAATATTTATCCTTACAATCAAATTATTCAGTCATGTTTGGCCTGGACATATTGAACAGTTACTCTTGCATGATGAACAGAAATACAATATGGGATTTCTGCAGATTCATTATTCTCGGGATAGTCTGTGCTCATATACTCAGCACTAGCAAGGATGAATATTTTATACTTGCAAGCACTTTAAGTGCACATCTTCACTTGCTAAAATACCACATTTATGATTCACATAGGAACTAATCTGCTACCAAAACATGGATATTTGATCTTGTTGCACAGAGAGACTAATGTCTAGGGAATTTACTTCTAATACTAAATCATCTGCATCTGTAAATCTTACATAGGTTCTCTTTCTTCCTAATGTGTAAGGGGAGAGGCAAGCCAAAAGAGTTCTAATTTGATGCAAGGGGCAAGTCCTTGGATGGGACCTTGAAGAATAGGTGCTTGAAAACTATTATGATGGGCAGCAGTTTTGAATCCTACAGCATGAGCATGGAGTTGCAGAAATGTCAATATGAGCTCTATCAAACAGAATGCCACCAGTGTTCTCATTGTGAGATAGGGAAAGGGAAATGAGTTTTTTAAAATAGTCATAAATAATAGAAAATGGTTGGCCTATAGCATTTTTCTTAAATTAACAAGAAGAAAGTGAACCCAATATAAAGTGCCTTGAAGAAAATTTGCCTAGTCTTGAGGGATGAGGGGTTTGATCAAGACAGATCAAATGTGTGAACAATTTTCAGATGTGTAATTTATTTCCTGTTTTGAAAGAAATTGCTTAGCCTTGAAAGGTTTGTCAAGAACATTATCATGTTTTTAAGAGTGTTCAGGGAGTTCAGCAGGAAGAAAGCAATACCTTCCTAGCAGATCTCTTCCAAAGTAAAATACAATTTCATAAAATATTCAGCATCTTTGTGGGCTTATGGATATACTTATAGGAACCTATTCTCTCAGGATGAGGGACTGAATCTGTTGCATATATAACGAAGCCACAGATAATAATGGTCATAATTGAGGGCAGAATCCATCCTTCCTTGCATGAAGATCTTCTGAGGAATGGAACCACAAGGAGCTCTGTGTCAGAGTTATCACTTGAATTTATGAGTCAGTCACTAAACCGCAATGCAGCTCCCAGATAGTCTAGAAAAAACAATCACAGAACCTCTAAGCAGGACTTGTGAGACTCAGACACTTGGTTTTGCCTGTGAATACTTTTATAGTTCTTACTCCTTATCCTTTTACAGAAAACTCTCTGGGAACCCTCTGTACTTGTCCCTGGTTCAGAAAGTCTTGAACTGTCTGCCCAAAGATGAGAATGAGTCTTCAAAAAAGACATTAGATCCTGAGAAAAAGAAACAAAACCAACCAAAAAACACAAGCAAAACTTAAACCGAGGAAAGCTAATATATTTTTAGCTGATGTTTAGTAAATGTGAGCAACTCTTCATCAGATTGGAAGCAAGAGAGTCCAGCCAGCTCTGTACTAGACTACAACCAGAGGGACGGCTTTGGGTGAATCACTTCCATTCTGTTTCATTTTATAATCTTTAATTTCCCAATTCTTGGTCAGATACAGTATTCATAACTGAAATGTCCAAACTGTGCTTTTTTTAAAAAAAAACATATTTTGATGTTTCCTCCACAGTGATGTGATACCAACAACACCTGTGTCACTTTAGCTGCTATGCTGTTTAAAAGTCCAAGTCTCTGGTTTTACCACCTGTGCTGCAACTAAAGTCTAGTGTTACTTAACAGCCATAATTGCAAAGGATTTCCTCTTGAGATAGATAAAAAGGGGGTATAAAGACCATACTGATGCTCAGGGAGGTTAGCTTTTTGTTCCAGAACAAGTCCAAAATAATACAAGAAGATGAACACTGAGCCTGGTGTACCTGAATCATCAGTGAAGGAGGTGGAGGTCCTCAAAGGCCTCCAAGTGGATCTTCATGCTTATAATAATCATAATACAGCCCAGGTTAAAAAGTACCTTGAATGATCATCTGGTCTCCCCACTCATTGGAGAGGGACTCTATGTTACCTAGCATCCTGTCCAATTGCATCTTGAAAACTTGCAGCAATGGGGTCCCAGCCAAATCCATGGAGAGAGTGATTCAGTCTTCATGGTACTTCCCAGTGACTGTGCAAGGAAACTGGGTATTTTCTTTGCTACCTCACTGTGTGCTTAAGATGCATATCCCTGGTGTGCCCAAGACTTGATCCCACTATTATCAAGTCGTCAGAGTAAATATTGTTTCTCAGCATGAATCTATGCTTATAAAATAGAGCTCTGGTTTCATCTAGGTCCCTCAGCTATTGCTGTAATACAAATAATCACAAATACAAGATTGAGATTCTTGGAAGGGCTTGGGAAAATAGGTTTAAGGCAGTAATACTTATGTAAAGAATGTCAAATAAGGGAGACTGAAAATCTGTGAGGAAAATACTGAAGAACAAGGTAAGGAGAGGTAGTAGAAAAAAAAATGTCAAATAGTTATTTTTACAAGAGTTTGCTATTTGAAGATATGAAACTTTAGATACATTTCTCCCTGGCAGATATCTTCAAATAAATAATATAAATCACAAAGACCTGATATTTCTTTTTCAGTAATTGAAGCAGAAAGCTACCATTTTAGAAAAAAAAAATCATAAACAGGAGGGTTAGAATAAATGTCCAGTCACATGGAAATAGAGATTTGTTTTAGAAAGAAATAACAGAGTAGAATCTTGAGTAATATAGAGTAAAATATTTAGCTACAGCACACTACTTTTTGAAAACAGTGTATTAAATTATATGGCTCAAACTAGACCATATTGACAGAATAATATATTGATAGCATAAGAAACTTGTTTTTAATCCACTCGTGGGTGTGTGAAGGTGAGTAGACAGTAAGTAATGAGATATTCAAATAATTCAAAGTAAGAAAAATGTGACAGAGAGACACAAAAAGAAACTGAGAGATCCTTTTCAGAAGTTTATAGGCATTATTCATTCACACAATGGAAATTTTACAAGATGTTTCATGCAGTTCTCTGTGTCATGTAAACATAGCCATTTGCCAAAGATGAATAGAATAGAATAGAATAGAATAGAATAGAATAGAATAGAATAGAATAGAATAGAATAGAATAGAATAGAATAGAATAGAATAGAATAGAATAGAATAGAATAGAATAGACCAGGTTGGAAGAATCTTCTCCTTAAAAACACCAAACCCTACATATTAGTCTCAGATGTAAGAAAACTCAATGTACTCATAAAGTAAAATCTCAGCTATGAGAGTAAAACTATATATCTGTGAGAGCAGGTGTGTGAGCAGATCTAAGCATGCAAATATTAGGCTTTAAAAAAATGTTCAGAGGCATTACTTGCACCCACTTATGTTATGTGTCTTCTGAACCTTTTAGAAAGTTCATTCCCGGAGAGGGCACAAAGGGACCAAGAAAGATATGTAGGAAATACAATTGCACAAAGCAGACAGATGTGATTAATCCATTGATCTGACTGACTGGGTCTGTCTTTCTATGCATTGCTAACTCTCTGGCAAGCTCTAGCCCGGTAGTGTAGAAAGCTCTAATGTTATCTGACTCAAGATCAATACTAACATGGTCTTAGATGCACTGTTTGTGCTTGCCAGAGTACTAGTTTGGAGACAGTGCTAGATTATGTTTTACACCTTTTCAGAATCTAACAAGCATTCTGCAACTCCAACAGAAACTAAACACAATTAAGTATCAGAAGCCAAAGAAAGGCTGGGGGACTCACTGATGTTATGATAACAGAGTAAACCTTTAACCTCTAGGTTAATGGCATAAAACTTGCTTAAATTAGTCATGACAAAGGGCTAAATTCAGCACTGGCTTTTACCCTTTAGAGCCTCATGGAAACAAGTAGACTTGCAGGAATCCAGATATATCTAAACTTTGATCTTCAAACTGAAAAGCAATTAGAAATTAATTTGGATTCTAAACCATTTTCCTGTGATCAGTTTAGACGTGCAGGCACACAGCAAGTGGCACCAGTTGTGTCTCCTTGAAGTCTTTGCAGGGATGATCTATTGTGGGGTGGTACTGCTGCCATCCATCCTCTGTGTGAGCTGTGGGTAAAGGTCTTATACCTCCAAAAATGAACTCAGCTCCCTCCAAATGTGACAAATCTATCTGAAAAAGAAAAGGAACTAAACAAGTTTAGAATAATTTAGTGGCTCTAATATCTGTTCACCAGAGAGATTCAGAGTTACAGCTTCTGTTCTAGCTGTGGTTTATCTTGATTTCAGTAAAGCATTTGACACTGTCTCCCACAGCATCCTTCTGGCTAAACTGAGGCAGTGTGGTCTGGATGATCAGGTAGTGAGGTGGATTGGGAACTGGTTGAAGGGAAGAAGTCAGAGTTGTGGTCAATGGGACAGAGTCTAGTTGGATGCCTGTAACTACAGGAGTCCCACCGGGCTCGGAACTGGTACCAGTTCTGTTCAATATATCATTGGTGACCTGGATGAGGGCATGGAGTGCACTGTCAGCAAGTTTGCTGATGACACCAAACTGGGTGGAGTGGCTAACACACTGGAAGGTTGTGCTGCCATTCAGTGCATCTCAGACAGGCTGGAGAGCTGGGCAGGGAGAATGAAATTCAACAAGGGCAAGTCTTGCACCTGGGAAAGAACAACCCCAGGAATCAGTATAGGTTGAGAACTGACATGTTGGAAGGTGGTAAAAAGGAAAAGGACCTGGGGCTCCTAGTTGTTGGAAGGTTGACAATAAGCCAGCACTGTGGTCTGGCAGCCAGGAGCTCCAATGCCATTCTGTGGTGTATTAAAAGGGCTGCAGTTAGTAGGTCAAGAGAGGTTCTCCTGCCCCTCTACTCTGCCCTGGTGAGATCACATCTGAAGTAGCGTCCAGTTCTGACCCATTCCCTGAGACATGGAGCTGTTTGAGAGAGTCAAACAGAGATCCACAAAGATGATTAATGGAATAGCACATCTCTCTTACTAGGAGAGACAGAGGGAGCTGGGGCTCTTTAGCTTGGAGAAGAGCAGACTGAGAGGTGACCTTATCAATGTTTATAAATATGTAAAGGGTGAGTGCCAAGAGGATGGAGCCAGCCTCTTCTTGGTCATGCCCAATGACAGGATAGGGGGCATTGGGTGGAAGTTGAGGCATAGGAAGTTTCATGTAAACAGGAGGAGAAAATTTTTCACTGTGAGGGTGACAGAACACTGGAAGAAGCTGCCCAAGGGAATTGTGGAGTCTTCCTCTCTGGAGATATTCTAAGGCCATCTGGGCACATGCCTGTGTGATCTGATATAGGTGATCCTGCTCTGGCAGGGGTGTTCCACTGGGTGATGTCTTGAGATCCCTTCCAGCCTCTGAAATTCCGTAATTCTGTGATTCTGTCATATAGACATTATCATTTCAGATAGCTTATTTATAGAGGGCTATTTAGAATTCCTAAAGCACTTCATATGTGAGGCATAAACAAGCACTATTGCATTCACTAGAAAAATGGAGCCACAGCTTCACCTGAAATAGCCATCTGTATTTCAAGGAATGTTAATCTCCAAGCAAACGTTGAAACAAAACAAAACAAAAACCTATGGAAGAAATAGCATGAAAAGTGTAGTCCACAAAAGGAAAATAACCTCCAAAGAAAAAAAATCCATCAAATTTATGTTCATTCTGACATGGTTGTGTTTTACTTATGTATATTTCTCAGTCCTCTTTCTGATTTTTAAAATACTGAAGGTAGGACATATTCATAAGTTCAGGCACTTGATAAAATCCGTGCTGTTCGGATCTCTTTATTTCTTTGGTGTGCAGATGGTCAAAGCATGTGTACAGAAGTCCTTTTTGAGATCCAGTTAGAATGCCTTAAACCCCACAGAAATTCTGGTGAAACTTGCCTTTCCTGTTGACTAAGCTCAGCTCAAACACATCAGAGACTTGACATAGGAAATGAGTTGCTTGTACTGCTTTTCAGTATGACAGCCAGCTGGGAAGAAGTCTTCAGTTGCCATGCTGCTAGAAAAATGGATAACATTTCACAACCAAAGGACCTCTGTCAAGGACACAAACCTATTTCACTGTGTGCTGTGACATAAGACAGGCAGTTTATTACCCGAAAGACCTAAGAATTAGACTCACAAGAAGAACTACATGGACAAAAGAAGATGTGAAAACTGTTGTCCTTTGTCTGAAACTACATAACTGTTTAACTTCTGTTTATTCCCTTGCTATGACTGACTTCAACATCAACATTCCCCTAGCTCTTTTCTGTCTAAAATATAATTTCTAAAGATGCTAAGAAGCAAGCAAGAAACATCAATGAGTATGTAGCAATATGTGGGATATCTGTACAATGGTACAAAGAAAATGATGTGTTCAATTTAAAGAAGACTTATTTTTAATGTAAATAAGAAGATGCTACACATAATCCACACACTTCTGGAGGCTATGGATAGCAAGTATGCACAGCACAAGCAAGGTAGTTTTGTTCCTCTTTAGAGCTCAGGAAGGCGAAGGTCAGACAAATCAGAATTGGAACATGTGGTTCCTCATTGGCCTCCCTGGTGCTTTTTCCTCTCAGTGCATTTCATTTTCTTGGCAAACGTCTGTGACATATCAGTAAGTCATTTTAACATTTCTTCATGCCCTACTATTTTAGTTTCAAGATCATTAATAAAACAGCAGCTTGGAAGGTGGCACAACAGGCATTCTAGTGTGCTAGCAGGTAGGGTGGCTGTCTGAATTCTTTTTTTCCAGCTATTAGCATAGCCAGACCTCAGCCTCATAAATAAACAGCACACAGTCTACAGAGAGTTTCATATGAAAAAAAAAAATATGCACAGTATGCTTTTCACTGACTAGCTATGTGCTATTGAACCATCTATTACAGAAACTTTACCCTGGAAATTCAGACCTTATAATTTTAAAGTTTTAAAACAAAACCCCCTCAGGCTAGCCCAGCATAAACAATTAGTTGCTCCCTGTTAAACTCCATATCCATAACAGCCCATTTTGAATGTTTCATAAGGTACACTAAGGGACATCATTAGTATGTGAATTTCTTTTACAAAGATCACAACGAGGGCTTTAGGAAGAGAATGCACATATCCAGGGAAGATTGGCAGACAGAATGTCGCAAGCTGCTCATGCTGAGTCGATTCAGAATCATGTGAAAGCATTTGAGCCATTTAACTCTATTTCTTTTGATCCTCAAATCTTTGCCTTCACATAATCTCACGAGTACAGTTTTTTAAACCAAATTTAATATCTTATCTTGTTATTCCCTACTGGGTCTCTGGGTTACTTCTTTAACTGTTTTTGTTTGTTTGTTTTGGGGGTGTTGATTTGCTTCCCACCCCACCCCCCCTTCCCCCTTTATTTTCTATTTTTCCTTTTAAATTTTTTATGACTTATTTAATTATTTTTTTTAATATATTTTTTTTTTGTTCCAGTACGAAAGCATCTGTGCCTTTTAACATATTTTATTTTGACACAGTTCAGGGGTATTCACCATACAATACGCTTCCTCATCTTTCTTTATAGACAAGTTAAATATTGCTTCTGATAAGCTTCATTGACTACTGTATCCATGATGCTCCACTTGAAATAGCATGAAATTCACTCTATGTCCTCATAGATTCCTAGCTGAGAATCCAGCTCCATAACTGAAAATCTAAGAATAATTTCCCCCCTTTAGTCCACATAAGGAAATTGTAAGCACCTTGTTGGAAATCTTTTCCTGTGAGCCTGTGAAGCTTAGGAAAAAACAAAACAAAACCCCCCACTTTTTTGGCAATTAGGCTGAATTAACATAATATCAGGAGAAACAATTTGGTTTAGCTCTGCTTCTCATGGCAAGAATTGTATTGCAAAGAGCAGAAAAATTAAAAGCTTATCCAGGTTTCCTAAATTCACATAACAGTTTGTCATGACAAAGCGGCTAATGACTTTTCAAAGAACAGAAATGTAACACCAATATAAAGTATGTTTTGTCTTACTATGTGTGAACTCAAGTAATCATTAAATTCGCATGCCGTATTTGAGAACTACAGCATCAGAAACTTCATATTAGTTAGTAATAATTCTGATATATTTTATAACACTATACATGCCCCAAAAGGAATAAAATCATATCAGTAGCAACTCATACTTTTTCCAAAAATGTTGATATGGGATTTCAGTTCACTACAAATACGTGATGAAATCTGAAACAATTTATTGGTACTACATGTAGATGGAAAGCTTCGGCGAGAAGAAAAGCAGGATGAAAAAAAATGAAACCTCTGTCAGATGTGTTATTTCATGCCAGTTCATCACTAATATCCACTTTAATGATTTTGGGTCTATCTACAGCATGAGCGGGACTGTAATAACAATCTCAATAGTAATTCATGGGTTGCCCAGGGCGGTTGTGGCTGCTCCCTTCCTGGAGGCGTTCAAGGCCAGGCTGGATGGGGCCTTGAGCAACCTGGTCTAGTGGGAGGTGTCCCTGCCTGTGACAGGGGGTTGGAACTGGATGATATTTGAGGTCTCTTCCAACCTAAACCATTCTATCATTCTATGAGTCTATGATTCTTATTTGTGGTTGAAGCTTTGTGTGGATACTCCTATTTCAACATGTGTCTTTATATAAATTTATCTAAGTTGGAAATGAATTAACTTTAAACTATTTCAAAATAGGTCACTTAGACTGAAATTATACTGTCAGCACAAAGACTTAAAAGAAAATAATGAAGGATGTGAGTAGTAGCTGATATATTTATTTGGATTTCATTCAACACATAACATTTTATAGCAGAAATACCAAGTGAGGGTTATTAGGAAAACAAAGATTTAAAAAAAAAAGAAAAAATCCTGATATTGCAATTTTTGCAGCGGGGCAGATAGCAGTGTTTCATAGCCTGAACTGATCACTGGACCAACAGAGAAATACAGTTTTAGAAAGAAAATAAGACCTGAGAGCCTGAACTGTAAAATGGAGATTTGTGACATGGAGCACAAGAGACAGAACACAAACTCATGTTAGGCATACAAGTAGTTCATAGTTTCTACAAAGAACCCTCTACATCTGTTGAAAAGGAACTGTAATATGTATGTATCTATGTAGTTCTGGATCTGTCCCAAGGGGTTCAATATTAAGCAAGTGTTTAGTTCAACTGTAGTCAGGAGGATTACTCTCTTGTTTGTAGTTATGCCTGTGACTCTGATTCACTGAATGAAAGCCAGGAAAATCAGTGTCTTTTAGAAACAAGCCATGATTGAACAAATAAAGTAACAGTTAAGATCATGCAGGTTTGGTCTATCTGTCGATCTTACTGCCTTTTAGTTTCTTGCAATTTCAAGCTATTTTCTTATTTTCTCTCAATTTCAGGTGATTGTTAGTTTGGTTTCAGTTGTTTGCCCTTTCAAAATTTCTAGTTGCCAAGAGATCATTCAACTGTAGTTAGAAAGTAAATGCCTTACAGGATCTCTATTAATTATTTCCAATGTAGTGATTTAAAAAATAGCTTTGTGATATTAGAGTGCACTTTATAAATTATGCCACACAGCTTCTATATTCTAGAAAACACTGGGAACACTAGGGTGCATATTTTGCTCTGTATGCATAGATAAAAACTGACATTTCCTGAGGTAGTGCTTCAGCCAGGGCTACCACAATGTTAAATGAGGCCACAAATTCATAATTTATTACTCCAGCTTAAAGAAAATACTTCAGCATCCAGCATCAATCCATGATGCTCAAAGTTCAAATCATCTTTCAGTCAGTGAAGAGAAAGTTTATGAAAAATAGGTTAGTTTATTTATTTTTACTTTGCATTTGTTACATTGTGAAGTTTCAATATTATTTTCTTTTAAAAATGAATGTTGCTGAACTATGAAGTTAGCAAACAATGTAGCATTAACAAAGCCCCCTCTAAACATGTCAAGTGATTTATTTTACAAACATAAAAATTTACACACAAGTATTGATGGAATAAAATCTGTGTCTTAACTAAGATTGATTTGGGAGGCTATTTAAATTATGTACAATTGCTGGACTATGTTTTCAAGACCAGTTATACTTCAGAAAAAAAAAAAAAAAGTTTATTGAAAGCAAATTCTGTTTTTATCCATGTACTGGTAAAGAACATTTACAATGTATTTCTGGAAGAAATCTAATTTGAGATTATTTGAGAACTGTAGAGAACAAAGAAAACTAGCTCTGGGTAGCAGAAAGCAACCAGAGAGGGAGAAAAAAGGCAAACCACTCCCCTACTTCCAAGATTGTTGTTGTCTCCTTATATGCATAAGTCTGAATGGTCCCAAACAGGGCACTTATGATATAGAACAGAATGTTCCCAGTGCTAAAATTCAAATTCAATACCGCGCTCATGCTGTCTGTCTGTGTGGCTCCAAGTCTTTCCAACTCTAAAAATAAAACTTGTTTATTTGATAAGACCTTCCCATGGAAGTGTTTATTTTATTTCTGCTACTTTCACAGTAGTGAGGAAGGGG
>VWZI01016466.1:2262-15785 GCA_013396835.1 Psilopogon haemacephalus
TTTTCTTTTCCTTTTTTCTTTTCCTGTGTTTCTTTTTTCTTTTTCTGTTTTTATTTTTTTTCTTCTGCTTTTCTCTTTTTTCTTTTCCTGTTTTTCTTTTCCTCTTTTTTCCTCTTTTCCTTTTCCTGTTTTTCTTTCCTTTTTTTTTCTTTCTTTGTTGACAGTTATTGCTCCAATACACTTATACATTTCTTTTTTTTTTTTTTGCAGTTCTCTTGAAGCTCAGTTTATTAAAAATTAGTGATCCATCACTAAGCAGAATACAGTACAAATACTCATGCTCTTAAAAGGGACTTTTTTTTTCTTGGTGCCAAATCAGAAGAAATAATAGGGATACAAAAGCTGCCAAAAAGCGTGTCCCACAATTGCTAATTAATCAGGCGAAAAAGCACCTCAGCAACCGTAGTTGAATGTGGGACAGTTTGTTGTAAATGTTGAATACAGGTATGGTTAAGGGGGGCATGGTATATTTTTGTTTGTCACTATGTGTAATTTAAAAAAAAAGAGTCAACTGTTTTGCTAGAGTTGTTGGGAGATTTCTTTTATGTTGATGGAATTGTCAGTGGGTAGACAGTTTTCAAAACCCATCGCGTTACTCTTCGACAACAACAACAACAAAAAAATCCCAAACCAACAAAAAAAAAGTGATTTTTTTTCCCCCCTCTTTCTTTTTTTTCCCTGTCTATTTTAAGGGGGTCATACTTTCTGTAGACAACAAGCAGTTTTAAATATGCAATTGGGAAAAAAAAAATTGTATATTCAATAATCTGGCTTACAAAGTATAGGTGGAAAAGAACCATCGCTGTGAATATCTGGTATCTAAAGCTGCCAATCACTTTTGGCACAGCTCCCATCATGTTTGCTGTGCCCATAATTAAATGCCTGTCATTAGTGTATTTTTCCATAACATTTACAATGGAAAAGGCAAGGGGTCTTTGCAGAGCTATGGCTGTCAGGGGAACAATAAAAACTAATTACACACTCTGCTGTCACCATTGTCAGCTCTGCTTTTGGGGGGAAAGAACACCTAATAATTATATATATAAAATTATACATATACAATACCCAATTGGGGAAACTTAGTCATAGTGAAATGACATTTACTTGGAACTTTATTATTCCTGCATTCAAAAGGTCTTAATTCTAGGGTTGTAGTTGCCCTTTGCTTATTCCTTAAGTTTTATATACTTTTCTGTTTGCATTTCAGTCACTTTTTCCTTTCTTTCTTGCACACTTTTTGGTGAACTGAGCTTTCCAAATAAAGTTGATGGGATCAGAGCTGGTACTTGGCTCTTTTACTAAGTGGGTGCAAATTATGCATGCTTTTACTTGTATAATAAACTGTTTTTAAAAAAGAAATAATTAAAAAATAAATAAAAGCTTAATGAAAGCAGCTGGTTTGTGTATTCACCTGTCTTCTGTTTTGAGCCCATGACGTGCAGGTAATCTTCAGCAAAATTGGGTTAAGGTTTTGTAGTCCTGCAGTAGTATTTGCTTTGGTGAAATGTGTGCTAGTTCTATTCACCAACGCACAGATATATCCAAGTGCAAACGTAGGTGCAAAATTACAAAATAAACTGTCTTGGATAGCTGCCTTTAAGGACACTGGAAGAGTGAAATTGTGCCTTCATGCTAATATTTCACCAGTGCATTTTTTGTAGTCTGCAAAATAAGTAATTCATTTAAGTAGGGTTTGTTTTGTTTTTATTTTTTTTTTTTTTTTTTTTTGGGTTTTTTTAGCCTGCTGGTTAAAAAGAATAGGTCCTCAGAGCCATAATTTTGGTTATATTTAGGTACATGGAGTTGAAAACAGGAGCTACATGGGATTCTTGGGATTGCTTTGGTGCCTGAGTGGTTTTGATTTTGTTTCTGCTGTGTTTACACCCAGAAGTTCTTAAATGCCTTTCAGATAATAGTCTCTAAAGGTGATTAAAGAAAGTAGTTTAAATAACAATAAGTGTATCACAAGCAGGGATAAAGATGTCGTTCTCCTGCTCTACTCAGCGCTGGTCAGGCTGCACCTCGAGTGCTGTGTACAGTTTTGGTCTCTGCTATGCAAGAAGGATGCAGACAGGCTGGAAAGGGTGCAGAGAAGGGAGACTCCCTTTTTACAAGGATTCACGTGGTAAAGACACGGGGTAATGGGGACAGGCTGCTACTGGGGAGGTTTGGACTGGATGCCAGGAAAAATTCTGTCACCATTCAAATTATTAAACATTAGAATAAAGTCCAGAGGGAGGTGGTAGATTGCCCAACATTTCTGTTTCAAGGCCCAGCCTGATAGAGTGCTGGGCCAGCTCATTTCAACTATATTATTAACTTGAAATGTTGGACTAGATGATCCTTGAGGCCCCTTTTACAAAATAAGTATCCTAGTTTTTAAAAGTTTCTGGGGACGGTAGCAGCTAGTGGCTTACTGATCAGCAATGGAGGTCCATCAGCCTATTTATATTGCATGCCTTGATAGTTACTACAGGATCTAATTTACAGTTGGATGTTGTTTTTTTGTTTGTTTGTTGGTTTGGTTTGTTTTTCCTCCCACTTCAGTATTTGTGGCAATGTTCAGATCTCTGCAGGCATCAAAAGATTCCCCTATTGCTTTGGGTGGGAGGTGATTTAGGCCCAGCATTGATGAAATTAAGTTGTAGTCTGTGAATAATACGTCTAGTAGCTAGGCTTGTAAATGTTAGACTGTGCAATCTTAGGGAATCTGATACAGTGAAGAGGCCCAGCAGCACAGAACTATAGTCCTGCGGACATTTATCTAAGTCCAGATGAGTTCTAGAGTGAGATTTTTAGAGTGCTGCTTGCAGAGTTGGGACCTTGACCCTTGGATGGCTGAAGGAGAAAGTGAACCTGGTGGAATGAGCAGTTCCTTTGCTGAGAGCGGTTTGAAAAGTGTGAATTGGCTTGTCATACATGATCAGCAGATGGGCATTAGTGAACCAGAAATGCTGGATGCCTTGTGCTGTGGGGGACAGTCTGGTATATGCCAAGATGAAAAAAAAGAAATATCATTAGGACCAGGAAGATAAGACTGTAATTGGATGCAGTAGTGTAGCACTGAATATAGGTTATGTATTTTCCAAAGCACTGTCTGCAATATACTGCTCTTTTCTACGTGAGATACTCCTTGAAGACCAGGTAGATCTTGTGAATGCTTAAAACAGCATGGTTGTTTCTTCACTGAAATAACCAAAACATTGCATTCAAGAAATACATCTCTGCTTTCCAGAAAACAGAACAACAGTACTCTACAGAACAGCAGTCCCTATTTTGCTGAAGAATGCTACTTCTTGCAAACGTAAACTCCTTAATATAGAATAGAGTAGAATAGAGTAGAATAGAATGGAATGGAATAGAGTGGAATGGAATAGAATGGAGTAGAATGGAATGGAATAGAGTAGAGTAGAATGGAATGGAATAGAGTAGAATAGAATGGAATGGAATAGAGTGGAATGGAATAGAATGGAGTAGAATGGAATGGAATAGAGTAGAATAGAATGGAATGGAATAGAGTAGAATAGAATGGAATGGAATAGAGTGGAATGGAATAGAATGGAGTAGAATGGAATGGAATAGAGTAGAGTAGAATGGAATGGAATAGAGTAGAGTAGAATGGAATGGAATAGAGTAGAATGGAATGGAATGGAGTGGAATGGAATAGAATGGAATGGAATAGAGTAGAATGGAATGGAATAGAGAATAGAATAGAATAGAATAGAATAGAATAGAATAGAATAGAATAAAATAGAATAAGCTAGGTTGGAAGAGACCTCCAAGCTTATCCAGTCCAACCTATCACTCAGCCCTGCTCAGTGTCTCTAAGTGCCCCATCCAGTCTTTTCAGGAACACCTCCAGGGATGGTGACTCCACCATCTCCCTGGGCAGCCCATTCCAATGCCAATCACCCTCTCTGTGAAGAACTTCCTCCTAAAATCTAGCCTATACCTTCCCAGGCACCTGTTTGTCAAAAAGATGAGCAGGAATCTTATCATGTGGCTTGTCGCGGTATTTTGAGGCCGTTGGGAGTGTGAGAATATTTTTTCCTGAAGCAGCTTCTTTTAGTGGCTTGCCAGCTATTAATGTTTTTTCTTGGTTTCCAGTTGGATTGCTTGATGTCCAGTGGCTATGAGATACAGGATAATGAGAGGAAGATATATTTCACAAAATAATGGCACCTGGTTTATTTGGCCAAACACATGTTAATAAAATCATCTTTTCCTTAAAATCAGTTGTCTCTCTCTTGCTCACACACACACACACACACATACACACACACACACACACACAGAGGTTTGATTCTTCAACTGTGTCTAACATGCATGTATTTGAAATCTGATCCAGTTTTGTATTGTCTGTGTTGGTAGATCAACTTAGAAGACACTGGGCACAGTTTAAGTGTTAGTCGGATGTATTTGTAGTGATTAGCCTGTAAGGTTCCCAGAGATCTTTTTTAGTGAAAAAACACATTTCAAAAATGCTCTGTGACTGTCAAATAACTTTTTTTTTTTTTTTTTTTTTTTTTTCATGTTAAGTTGACAGATGTTGCAAAGGCATGAGTGCAACAGCATTCCTCAGACGAACTACCTTTACACAAAAAAGTACTGGGGAACAGTCCTGCTGGGAACGTGACCATTTGGTAATGCAGTTAATAGTGCTGCACCCAGACCTGGTGCCCCTTAGCCTAGGGACGTGGAGGAAGTTCTTTCCAGTAAGGGTGCTGAGACACTGGCACAGGTTGCCCAGGGAGGTTGTGTCTGCTCCCTCCCTGGAGGTGTTCAAGGCCAGGTTGGATGAGAGCTTGAGTCATCTCTTCTAGTGGGAGGTGTCCCTGCCTATGGCACAGGGTGCCTTGGGAGTGGATGAGCTTTGAGGTCCCTTCCAGCCTAAACCATTCTATGATTCTATGATTCTAACTGCTGGAGAAGGTCCAAGGGAGGGCCACAAAGATCATCGGAGGGCTGGAGCCCCCTGCCCTTTGAGGACACACCAGTAGAGATGGGGCTCAATAAATCGAGGATCCAGGGAGACCTTGTAGCAGTCTTCTAATACCTGAAAAGGGACTACAAGAAAGCTGGTAAGGGACTGTTTACAAAAACTTAGAATCATAGAGTTGGCCAGGCTGGAAGAGACCTCCAAGATCATCCAGGCCAACCTATCACCTAACCCTATCCAGTCAACTACATCATGGCACTAAGTGCTCCATCCAGGTTTTTCTTCAACACCTCCAGGAACAGCGACTCCACCACCTCCCTGGGCAGCCCATTCTAATGCCAGTCATTCTTTCTGTCAAGAACTTCCTCCTAACATCCAGCCTGTACCTCCTTTGGCACAACTTGAGACTGTGTCCCCTTGTTCTGTTCCTGGTGGCCTGGGAGAAGAGACCAACCCCCACCTGGTTACAACCTCCCTTCAGGTAGCTGCAGGTCTGCCCTGAGCCTCCTCTTCTGCAGGCTGCACACTCCCAGCTCCTCACAGGGCTGTGCTCCAGGCTCCTCATCAGCCTTGTTGCCCTTCTCTGGACATGTTCCAGTACCTCAACATCTCTCTTGAATTGTGGGGACCAGAACTGGACACAGGACTCAAGGTGTGGCCTGACCAGTGCCGAGTACAGGGGCAGAATAACCCTCCTGGTGCTGCTGGCCACACTGTTCCTGATCCAGCCCAGGATGCCATTGGCTCTGCTGCCCACCTGAGCACACTGCTGCCTCCTGTTCAGCTCCTATCTCCCAGAACCCTGAGGTCCCTCTCTGCCTGGCTGCTCTCCAGCCACTCTGTCCCTAGCCTGTGGTGCTGCCTGAGGTTGTTGTGGCCAAAAACGTAGAACCCTGAACTTAGCCTTGTTCGGTCACATCCCCTTGGCCTCTGCCCACCCATCCAGCCTGCCCAGATCCCTCTGCAGGACCCTCCTACCCTCCAGCAAATTGGCACTTGATCCTAGCTTGGTGTCATCTTCAAACTTGCTGATGCTGGACTCAATCCCCTTGCCCAGGTCATCAATAAAGATACTGAACAGGATTGTAGTGATAGAGTGAGAGAGAGTGGGTTGCAGCTTGAGGAGGATAAATTTAGACTAGATGTTAGGAAGAAATTCTTTGCTGTAAGGATGAGGAGACACTGGCACAGGCTGCTCAGGGAGGTTGTGGATGCCTGCTCACTGGAGAGGTGATCAAGGGCAGGTTGGATGAGGCCTTGAGCAGCCAGGTCTTGTGGAGGGTGTCCCTGCCAATGGTGGGAGGGGGGTATTGGAACTGGATGAATCTTGAGGTCCCTTCCAATCCAAACTCAAATAAATAAGTCTATGAATCTTTTTCTGTACCTCAATTAAATGAAACTTACTTGTGAAGAACACTTTAATAAGAGAATCTCCATATTCACTGTGTCTAATCTGAAGAACAGTAGTTAACTGGGGGGGGGAAAAAAAAGTTTTTCAAGTGATTTACAGCATCTCTTCGATATTAGTTTTCAGATCCCGTCTCTGACTGAACTACATTTTATAGCTTACCGTAAAAAGAAGTCTGCAGTTTCCCTTTTTTTCATACTAGATGTCTTGATTTAGTGCCGATGTAATATCAGAACAAAGCAATTGAAAGAATTCCTGAGCATTTTATTTTAGGGTTTGGAGCTAGTACATTACTGTTACTGATGAAGACGATTTTTTTGCCTTCATAACTTCTGTGAGTAACTCAGACTGTTTACAGTTCCCAGTTAGGATTTCCTTACCAGTTTTGTTCTGTTCTGACGGGATTATTGCAGCCTCTTGTGCTGATGTGTTTTTTCACCAAAACTAGTACAACAGGTGCCTAAAATACGTGATTTTTAGATTAAAATTAGTATTAGGTTTAATCAAATCTTGAATTACCTCTTTGCTTTCGTGTTCAGCCCTATCCTTAAGATAAAATGTCCTCTGCTTCGCAATTTTAATGAAAACCTCAGAGACAAAGCAGGTCTTGTTGCTGTCATAAACCCCAAAGTATGATGATGTATCTACGTGAAAAATGTGGTTTGTGGTTAAGTGTGCTCGGGATTACCCTTACTTGTGATTCCTGTTATCAGTAATATTGATAACAGCTTTAGTCTGAGAAACATTTCTGCCTTTGAGAAGGGAACCAAGTAATTATTTCTATAAGGTAAATTCTTAGGTCTTGGAGATAATCTTCCCTATACTTGCTACTTACTGTGGTCTATATCACTTAAGGGATATTTTTATTTAAATAGTGTATCAGAAGCAAGAGTACAGTGGACACAAACATGACTTCTCTGTTGAGAAGTTACCTATTTAATACAGAGTACCCTGTTTTATGGTAATACAGGGTTATTAATTACTTTGTTGTGGGGTTTTGGTTTTTTTTTTTTTTTTTGAGTATTCCATAGTAATTGGTTGGGAGTAGACCAAGAATAAGCAGTATTCTGCAGCATTTACCTAATGGACAGGGAGTAAAATAAATAGCTGTGCTGTATCTGTGTGAAATCTCATTGAGTTCACCGAATCATTGGGGGTTTTAGTTTTAAATTGCAGTAATAGAAGAGAATGAAATATCAACTGTCCAGTCAACAGCACTTCACTGTACCTCACTTGCTTTCATCCCTCTCCAAATCATAAAAAAACAAAAACCAAACACAAACGAACATTAGCAATGCTAAGCTGCTTTTAAAAACGGAACATGATTCAATATCTGAAAAGGTCTACCTTGCATTTTCATTTGCCGTGTTTTATTTTGGTTGCTTGCTGAATGTCTTTTTGTCTTTCAAGACTTTTACTCCGTCTTTGCTGCAGTTTTGAGCATGCATGCGTATTTGTTTTGTAATGTGTTAATACCTGTTTGTCTGTGTATTGATTAAAATGCTCACCCTGCTGTATGGGGTTAAGAGACAGTAATGTAAAGGATAGGTAAGAGGAATTAATTGTAAACTGATTTTCATGTCAGGGATGAGAAGCCTGTACACAAGACCAAGTGTAAGGTCCTGCACCTGGGTCGATGCAATCCCAAGCACAAATCCAGGCTGGGTGGTGAGTGGCTGAGATCAGCCCTGAGGAAAAGGACCTGGGGGTCTGGGTGGATGAGAAGCTCAACATGAGCCTGCAGTGTGCAAATGCGGCCCAGAAAGCAACTGTGTGCTGGGCTATATTAAGAGCAGCTGTGGCCAGCAGGACAAGGGAGGGGGTTCTGCCCCTTTACTCTTCTCAGACCCCACCTGGAGTACTGTGTGCAGTTCTGGAGCCCCCAGCACAAGAAGGACATGGAACTGTTGCAGCGAGTCCAGAGGAGGGCCACAAAGATGATCAGAGGGCTGGAGCAGCTCTGCTATGAGGACAGGCTGACAGAGTTGGAGCTTTTCAGCCTGGAGAAGAGAAGGCTTTGAGGAGACCTTATAGCAGCCTACCAGTATCTACAGGAAGGCTGGGGAGGGACTATTCACAAAGTCTTGTAATGACAGGATGAGGGGAATGGGTTCAAACTGGCAGAGGGGAGATTGAAAGTGGATGCTGGGAGGAAGTTCTTCACAGTGAAGGTGGTGAGACACTGGCATAGTCTGCCCAGGGAGGTTGTGTCTGCTCCCTCCCTGGAGGTGTTCAAGGCCAGGTTGGATGAGGCCTTGAGTGACCTGATCTAGTGGGAGGTGTCCCTGCCTATGGCACAGGGGGGTTGGAACTGGATGATCTTTGAGGTCCCTTCCAACCTAAACCATTCTATGATTCTAATTTCCATAGGACTGGGAAGTCTCATAACTCCAGCCTTCTGAACTCTCTTTTGGAAACCAGCATTCCTAGGTCACTCAGGAGCCGTATCTCTGCCGCAGATGTGTTAATCATACTGATCCTTTATACCAGTCTTCTGGTGCTTATAAACTTCTCCTGCATTCCCTTAAAGTGAGAGGGTTTGAAGCAGAAATCCCATCTGATGTTATTAAAAATTTTGAAGTCAGACATACATACTATGACGGTAACGCAGCATCCTCAGATAAAGCCGCTGGAACAATCCGAACTGCACACATCTGAGAATAGGACCTGCGAGGTGGGAAGGTGCTTCTGTTCTGCTGTTGCACGCCCTTTAACCCCAGGGCTGACACAAAACATGTTTTGCAAAAGATCCTGACATATCTGAAGCTAAAGCTGTAATTTTATTTAATGGTTTTTTGTTTTTTGGTTTTTTTTCCCCTCTGTTCTAACAGTGGCTTGTCAGATGCTGACTCAAATCTTTCTGGTGGAGCCTGACATGAGAAAGCATGCTAAGACAGGACTCCAGCCACTCTTTAAGAGAGACAAAACACAGCTGCCTTTTTTAGTTTCAGCAGGTTAAACGGTGGTTGACAGTCCGGCGGATGGTTAATGTGGGCTAAAGGGAAGAAGCTGGTGAAAGAAGCGGGGGCAGAGGGTGTGGGGAGTCTACAAATGACCTCTGTTCTCTGCCAGGGTGCTTCTTTCGATTCTGTTGCTTCTGCAGACTTCTGGGGAGGGGGGAAAAAAAAACCAAAACAAAACAAGTGTGCTTCTACAGAAGCAGGATTGCGACGCAAAAACCGCAGCAAGGAAATTGTTGATTAATTTATTTGGGAATGCAGTTTGGCAACAAACGTTGATTTAAAGATCTAATTGTATTTCCATTACATGTGAAGTTGTGATGGTTTGGGAGTTCCCTGCCCCCCTGTCCCCCCCTCCTCCAGTTTTGAAATCACCCAGACTATACTCAGCTGGCTGGAAGTTAATAAATGAAGCTTTATATTTACAGCTCAACATGATACCCAAGCAGATATTTACAATATATGACAGATAGTTACAGATATATGCAGTAAAAAGGTAATACAGAAACACCACAGCCCTCCCAGAGATCAGAGTCCCCAAGAGGGGTTTCCAATCACCCTACCACCTTCCCCCCCCACCATCCAGTCTTATGCCAGTATCTGTCTTACGTGCCAGGTAAATGAGGAAGATCGGCCAGGGTGGGGGTTAGAAGCAGGACTTGATTAGTTAGGTTACACAGATTTAGCTGGAAGCCAGAGAGAGAGATCAGCAGCCAGAGTGACCTGAGCAGCTCTGCCTTATATAGATAGCTTGGGTGCTTACGTTTGTACATCTCAGTAAATGTATGAGTGAAAGAGACGTCACCAATGTTTTCCTTTCTCAGCCTATAATGTAATTTCTCATGAAAATCCTCCAATTGGCCTCAAACCAGCATAGAAGTCATCCTTTGGGTTTTTGTTGGGGTGGGAGGGGAGCAGGTTATTGCATCTTGCATATCGCTTAGGTCCTTAATGTGGAAAAATGTAAATTCTAACCCATTTTAAATCTTCCTTCTTTCAAGAAAGCTAAAATATGTTTTTTACCTTTTGATTTTATTTTTTTTTTAACACCAGAATGTTGTGTCTATGCAGAAAGGTGCATTGCTGTAGTGCTTAGTTGCTCTATAATCTGGTCATGCTGTCACCTAGGTGTTGGTAAAGAGAAAGAAGTATAGGTAGTTGATGTTGGGTTGCTTCTGACATCTTAAATGGATCTGCATGCAGTAGCTGTCACTAATCAGCTTCAGGGGAAAAAAAATACTTTGATAGTTTTAAGTGGCTGATTACACTTTAAGCATAAGTCGTGGTATTGTTCAGTGTCCTCTATACCTTTCCAGTTCTCCCTTTATTTTCCTTTCTTTCTCTTCAGTCTGTGGCTATGAGTAGTTCCAAGAAAAAAGTGTTTTTGGTGCTTACCTGTTCATGTCCTTATTTTTTTGCCGTGTTAGAATGAAAGGAAGTAGGGTGTCAGGGTTCCTGACTGGTGCATTCTGCTTAGAAGGAACCATGAAACAGTGACTTAAAGCTGCAGTAAATATTGACTGGGTCTGTGAGCTGAGCCTTGCCCAAAGCTCACTCTGAAGACTTGAAAGGCTGCTATTGTTCCCTCTAAGTCAGCACTTCATAGCCTAGGCTAAAATATGCATGCGTTAGGAGAAGAAGAAAGGCAGAAGGGGAAATTAAACAGTGACCACAGCTGAAGGCTCAGGGCAGAGGAATCCAACAAAAAGGGGTAAGGACTCCCTGGAGGTTTCGTAAAGCTTTGCAGAAGTAGCCCAACACTGTCCACCTTCTTTCTGTGTGTGAAGGGCCAGGTGAATGTAGCCATAGAATCATTTTAGGTAGGATGTGAAGAATGGGAACCAGCTTCAGCAGATGATTCCTGCCAGAAACACTGTAATCTTTTTTTTTGAGCAGCTAGGCAGTGAAGGTGGATTCTTGGACATCTCTCACTCCCTCGCTCCTTGAGGCTCTAATCAAGAGCAGCAACGGATAAAGTACTTTGGAGAGTTTAACCACTGCTTTTCTGTTCCGTGTGTCTGTTGACTTGGCCGTGCAGAAGGCAGGCAAAATGCAAAGGATGTAGTTACATTAGGCCACCACTTTTTATTGGTTTATTTGGGAACACAGTTTGGCAATAAAATGCAGACTGCAGTTCATTCTCACAAGAGAGGCTTCTGCTAGCCAGTGCTGGGCACGTGGTGGACTCTAGCCTCTTAAGTTGGGATAGGCAACTGTATAATCTCTTCATACCCTCCTCCTGTCCGCTTTCTCTTTTCTGTGAGAGTGCTTTTTTCCTAAGTTCCTTTCAAATTCTCTATTAGGATGTTTCACCTCTTTCTGGGATGAGTCCTGTGTTTGACTGTTGTGGGTAATACAGCCTGCTGCATCATATTCACCTGAACTGCATCTATACCTACGCATATAAATCTCAGACTTGCTGTGATGAAGTGAGATTCAGGTCACCAGGCTTCCTGTCTCCTCTCCCTTCCCACCCAAGAAAACCCTTCACATAAAACCACAATTAGCATTGTACCTGCTGCAGAAGGCTTTCCTGCTGCTGGATCTCTGTTTCCAGTAGGTGCTTCTTGCATGCAGTGAACGAGATGTGTCTCACACATTCCACAGCTGTCTGCTGCCCATCCCTCCTATTTTGTCTCGTTTATGTTCTCCATTCCCTCTTGCCCTTCAGTCTAGATAATGTAAGGGAACTTCAAAGGACCCACAACCTCCTTTTCTTCCTACTCAACAAGACAAAGCCTTGCCCTCTGCGTTTTAAGATTAGGGAAATAAAGTGTATCTATCACATTATTGTGAAGTGTATTGGGATGTTTTGAATATGAAAGCAAATTCTGTTTCCTCCCCTCCTCAGATGGGAATAGGATTGTCTTGCTGCTGCACTTATCCTTTATCTGGAAGGAGACATGCTTGACATTGCACTGTGCTTTGCTTGGCACCCCCTAGCAGTACTGTAGCAGGAAGAAACCCAGTCCTCAAGGGTGGGGTAGGAGAGGTTAAAAAAAGAATGGGAATTACCTGAAATAGGAATACACTGTTGATAAGAAACTTCAAATACAGTGCCTTAAAGCTAGAAAAAAACACACACATTGTTTTTCTAGCTGATAACAATACTATTTCAAAGCCNNNNAAAAAAAAAAAAAAAAGTCTTTTGCAGATTGCTGTGGAGCAATTTTAGTTAACCAGGATTTTTGTTTCACTAGAGATTAGGTGTGTAGAATAATACTTCAGAGTGTAACATCTGTTAGGTTGAAGTAGATGCCGCTTCCTGGCACTGTAATATATTTTTTTTCCTTAGTTAGAAGAAGACCTGAATATTCTGTGCCAGTCGCCAGATCCTGTACAAGTTCCATTATGTGTTCTAGAGAGAAAAAATAAGGCATAGTTGAGGCATCTGTGCTTGTGATACAGAGGAAGGTTTATGGTTTTGGTGGGTTTTGTTTTGTTGTTTTTTTTTTTCGTCCTGGAGTGAATCTGTTTTCCTTTGAACTGCTATTTTAAACACATAACAGCTCCACATCTTGATAGTTTCCCAATTTTGACCATTACTTAAGTTTTCTCCCGTTTTGGAGTTCAAGCCAAGCAGCTGGAAAATACGTTTTAATGAAAAACACTGCATCACACACACTAACTTGAAAAAGTCGAACATCATTAGGAGGAATTTTTGTTTATGCCTTGAGTACAGAACAACTTTCAATAAGGCAAGTGTAGCCAAACTCTTACCTCCGTCACTTTTCTTTCCTCTTTAAATGTCTTTCTCCTTTGTCTGTATGCCTCCATTCATCCTTCCTCACCTAACACAGCGATTTTAATATTAAGACTGATATTTTTACAGACAGGAAAATTCAGTGTTAATGCTTCTGCCACGATTGGAACACGCTGTTAAGTGACCCAAAAGATTTTGTTTTAACCTTAAAGTGTGCATGTCTGAGATGGCACAGAATGCATGCATTTTGGAAGGGTTTGAAAACAAGATATTGTTGTAAAAATTATCCCTCATCTGCCTTTTAACATTTAGTGTTGAGTTGTTCCTTCGTACTTGTCACATCAGCTGTTCAGAGCGACACTGCATTTGTGAGTTGACTGTCCTTTATTAAAAAAAAACAAAACTGACCATTCAGAGTTATAGTGTGTGTGTATATATATATATGTGTGTGTGTGTGTATATATATATGTATATGTATATATATATATATATATGTATATGTATGTATATATA
>VWZI01016467.1:4450-17070 GCA_013396835.1 Psilopogon haemacephalus
AATATAATACAATATAATACAATATAATACAATATAATATTTTTGCTCTTCTGAAGAGCTCTGGGTTATTAAGTGCAGAAACAAAATATTTAAAGGGCAATTCTTCCTACAGAAAATAAAACCCTGAACAACTTGAAGTATCTACTGCTATAAAACATTTAAAAAACAAAACAAAAACCCCACCTAAAACCACAAACAAACAAACAAAACAAAACCAAAGCTCAGGGGGTTTTGCATATTTCGTAGGCCACAATTAAGTAATTGTAAATTTAATCTCTTCAGTTCCTTGAAACTTGGAGGTTTCCATCAGTTCCAAATGCTGCATTTGGATGCTTAAATTAGCACATAAAAGAATTCTTCTGAAAGGAAATACTTCACTAAGCTTTGGCTGCAACTTCCATACAGCAGTCTGATGCTCTCCAATGTTTGATAAAGGTGCAAAGCAAAGAATCTATCTCCATCTGAAGAAAACAGCCAGTTCCCATAGACTGTGATCCAATTTTTATAATGTTCTTGCAATTTATATACTTATCAAATTAAATATCTAGCTAGAGATGGATGACAGGATAGCTGCTGTCATCTGCCTGCCAACTGCTTTAGTGACTCCTAAAGTAAGAGCATTCAGTGTTCAAAGCAGACTCTGGATCTGAGTTGAGAAGGTAAACCCAGGAGGAGACAGAGTTGGTCAGGTGTTTAAAGGAGGGGGTTCCTTTTTTTCTTACCCTTCCTTTCATTTAGTTTGTGGAAACAAAAAGAAATATAATTTAGATAACCTTAGAGACTGGTAGTAGTTTGAGGGCACTGAATGACTTTATGGAAACCCTAAGTAACAGAATGTATACAACTTTAGAGACTGTTAGTAAACTGAGATTTAGAGAAAGTGGATTTCTTTCTTTTTTTGCAGGAGAGTTTTGCTCAGGACTTGGCAATGAGCATTTAAACAATGTACATCTCAGACCTCATTGTTTGACAAATAAAGCTGAGAAAATGATTCAAAAGCTGACGTAAAATTGCTGTTGTCTTCTGTTCAGTTAATAAATTTGCAGCTGCTCTGAAATTTGCTGCAATTACCTAGGTTAACCTGAACATCTTTCCATAATGAAGTTACTTATTTTAACTGGGACTGAAGTACACAGAAATTTGAGAATATGACTTATCACAGAAGCAATATGAAATTCCTTTGGTAACTTGACTAACTGAGCTTCTGTTGTCTTGCACAGGAAAAATGATTTGGGGAACAAGAAATATGGACAGCAAGGAGGATGAAGGCAGCAAGATTCCTTTTTCTTCTCTTTTACAAAATGCATTCTGACTTTTTAATTTTCTGTAGATGTTTTCACTTCCAGAATTAGTTTGATTGAGGCTTCCAGGAGCAACTGTGTAAGAGAAAAAACCTAGATAGTTTTTTTAACTCTTCACCTACATCTGCCTATCTCTGTTGGAACTGCCCCAAATCCCTCTGCATACACAATATGTGACACAGAATTTTTGAGCACATTACCACAGAAAGCTACCTAAAAATCTGTTCCCAGAGCATAATTCAGAGAAAGCATCTTTGACAAGGGGCTCTACCTGTGAAATCTTACAGCAGGTCTGACAAAATTGGTTTTATAGTGGCAGGTTTCAAAGTCACGTTCTGAAAAGCAATTAAAATGAGTCAGCATTGCTGTGGGAGAAGTATACAACAGCTATGTTGTACTTCAGCACCTCAAACAAAATCCTTTATCATCCTAGGCTCAAAGAGACAGACATGGAATTGAGAGTAATTCACAGCAGGTACAGAGTGAGGTGTTCAGAGTGCAGCCAGCTACTGTTCCTCCTAGTCCTAATTTGCTAACAGTCCTAGATAAGAGCCTCAGATATCTGGAAACTTGGTGAAGTATTCCTAATGTCCATCATCCCACTGTTAGAACACTTCATATCCCAAGTATATATGATTTTGGACCTATGCTTTTGTTCAAGCTTAAATTTGATTTTTACAGCAGGGCATATTTCATATGTTCATCAAGGAGGGAACCAGCACCCTCTTTTCTCTGGAGTTCCAAAACTCCCTAAGAGTTCTTAGAAACTCCATAAGGGTCAAAAAATAAATAAATTATTATTAAGTACACATGCAGACAGGTTACAGAGAGACTCATGAAGGTTTGAGACCTGAGCACAGACTTTGAACCTGGCCAGATCACAGAATCACAGGCCATTAGAAGTTGGAAGAGACCTTCAGGGATCATCAAGTCCAAACCCTCTGCCAAAAGCAGGATCAACTAGGGTGGGCCACACAGGAATGTATTCAGGCAGTTCTCTTGAAAGTCTCCAGAGAAGGAGACTTCATAACCTCTCTGGGAAGACTGTTCCAGGACTCTGTCATCCTCACTATAAAGAAGTTTCTCCTCATGTTGAGCTGAAACCTTCTATGTTCCAGTTAGTATCCATTGCTCCTTGTCTTATTACTGTGCACCACCAAAAAGAGCTTGGCTCCCTCCACTTGACACCCACCCCACAGATATCGATAGGCATTGATCAGATCCACTCTCAGTTTTCTCAAAACTAAACAGCCCAAGGGCTCTGGCTCTCTTCATAGGGGAAATGCTCAAGTCCCATAATCACTTAAAAGCAACCAAAAAACCCAAAGTGTGTCTTGGATACTATGCTGCATCCTCAGATGAGCTCATTTTCAACAGGAATGATATATTTTAGGAGAAAGCCACCCCATGTATCCATCAGATTCTGGTCTTATGGCTACTCCTACTCCAGCAACTCCAGCACATCCCTTTTGCTTGGTTTCCAGTGAGTACAGCAGACAATTACTTACATCGTCTGGCAGCTTACACCTTACACTTTAAATTTACACCTGTAAGATTTATTTTAAAAGCTTTTTTAGGCACTAAAACTGTACATTTGCAGGCATAGTTTCACAAACAGTTCCACAGAGTACCATGTCCACAGGTTTACTGAACACCTCCAGGGACAGTGACTCTACCACCTGGGCAACATTTTCCAATGCCTGACTACTCTCTCAGGAAAAAAATGTTTACTAATATCCAACCTAAACCTCCCCTGGCACAATTTCAGGTAATTTCCTTTCATCCTATCACCTGATACCAGGAAGAAGAAACAGATCCTCACCTCACTGCAACCTCCTTTCAAGGAGTTGTAGAGAGCAATGAGGTATCCCTTCAGCCTTCTCTTCTCCAGACTAAAGAACCTCAGTTCCCTCAGCTGCCCCTCATCAGATTTGTCCTCTAGACCCTTTACCAGCTTTGTTGCCATACTTCAGCACCTCAATGTCTTTCTCAAGTGAGGTGCCCAAAACTGGACACAATATTTAAGGCAAGGGCTCACTAGTGATAATCACTGAGGAACAATCACTTCCGAATTCCTGCAGCATCCTGACCCAGACGACGATGCTGTTGACCTTCTTCACCACCTAAACACTCTGCTGGATCAGCCTCAGATGGCTGCCAACCAGCACCCTGTCCTGGTAGGGCATAAATCCTGCCCAAATTAGTTCAAACTCCTGCTCTTTCCTCCTCCCGTTGCAAGGTCCAGGAGTTTAAATGTGAGCAGACAGTGTGGGTTTGAACTGAGAAAGTTCTGTGCCACATGATCAAGTCAGGTGTTTTGATGCTGTCCCTCAAAGCATTAGGGTGGACCTCTAGGTTACTGAACTTTGAATCTATTGGCCAAAACAATGGATGCTAGTGCCTATTGGTCAGTTCCATCCTTCAAAATAGGGTATTTAAGGGAGGGTGACTTAGAGCCGTTGCTTTCTTCTCCTGCTGCCTCCATTGGGATCAGACATCTCTTGCACCTCTCTCACAGCGGCCACATGTTATCAGCATGCATTGTAGCCTACAGCAGCGGCAAGGCAAACTCTTTCTCCTCCTTTCCTTGGGACATACACCGTACCTATCGTGTCTGTGAGTAATAGGTGGGATTAGGATTTCCTCTGTTACTAGGTTCCCTGTTTTCAAATTCTGACTGTTTAGGCTGTTTAAACTGTTTAATTCAGTGTTTATAAGCAATTTTGTGCAACAACCTTGCCAACCAAACATCCAAAGAACCCCAGGGAAATTTTCCCGAAATCTCAATTATTAATAATATTTTAAAAATTAATAATTGCAACACACCCCCAGATTCTTTCCGGCTGGACAGCATTCTAGGAACTCTGCTCCAGGCCTGGATCATTGCATGGGGTTGGTATGACCCAAGTACAGGACCTAGCAGTTGGCTTTGTTAAACCTCACATGACTGACCTCAGCCCACAGATCCAGTCTGTCCAGATCTCTTTTCAGAGCCTCCCTACCCTCTAGTAGATCAACACTCCCACTGAATTTAGTGCCATCTGCAAACTTACTTAGGGTGCACTCAATTCCTGATCCAGATCATTGATAAAGTTACTAAAGAGAACTGGCCCCTGTGCTGAACCCTGAGAGACACCACTTTGGGCTGTGTCCCTTGCATAGCTCTTTCTCCCTGCCTTTTGTAGCCGATTCTCAATAACTCCACTAACTTCTTTCCTACTGCTAACCCCCCTGGACAATCTACCTCTGCCTATCTGCTGCATCAACAGATGGTGACATAAGACTGGGGAAGTGGGAAAAGGTGGTAGGGGTGGTTAGAAAACCCCTCTTAGGGATTTTTATCTCTGGGAGGGGTGTGGTGTTTCCATATTAACTTTTCTCTGTATATGTCTGTAAATATCTGTTATACATTGTAAATATCTGCTTGTATACTGTGCATTGCTGTAAATATAAAGCTTCATTCCTTAACTTCCAGTCGTCTGAATACTAGCCTGGGTCATATCAAAGGGGGAGGGGGTGCAGATAACTGCTAAACCACCACATATTATTAATTGGCTCACTCAACATGCAACATGGGTCTTGAGATTTAATTACATTTGTTTGACTGTTAATTAATCCTGGAAGTTAAAATTAAGCTGACCTGGTGGTTGTACTCGATCATTCCTTCTGTGACTATGTGATTTTTACATAGATGGCTTGTGGCCAAAATTGGTGTTTTTCTCTGGGATTTGTCATGGAGAAAGATTGAAAGAATATTTTGGGACTTTGCTGAATATATATTTTCTTACATGGGCTTAAATTAAACTGAGATAGCTTCAAATGCTATTTTCAATGCTTTTAATAAGTCAGAAAATATTAGTAATCAAATGAGCTATTCTACTGCATTGATACACATGATTTTGCCAAAGAACAGTATTCCTGACCCTTGTCAAGATTTCTATACAAAGACCACAGTGATATATTTAACGTGTATCATAGTTTCCTTATTAATTATGGATTTGTTCTTAATTTATGCTCTGAGTCTGAAAAAATCTGCTCTCACTTTTAAAAAAACAGATAGATTGTGCCAGGAAACAAAAATAAAATAATGTCTTGGTCCAAACAGAGTCTGACTGTAAGCACAGACAATGTATTCAAAACAATCCCACGGTTGTTTACATATATCATGGACGGTGTACCCAAACAACTGATAAGGCTGCCGAAAGTTTTTCAGATGGTAGTTCGATCCTGCAGGTAGCAATTTCATATTACAGTGCAAAAGATAATTCTGATTCTAAGGTGCTAGCAGCTCAGGATCCCCAAAATTCAGATCCATTACAAGCTCTGTTAAAATGGCCCCTGCCAAAATTAAAGTTAAAATTGGGTCAAAACACGGGACAAAGGAAGACTTAGGTAGAGGGACCTCTGATGTTCAGGAGGAGGAATAAAAGGAGAAACCTAGTCTTAAATATTTGACTGGTTTACTGAGAGCTAAACATGACGACACCATAAGATTATTACCAGGACAGAGGATGGCTCTCTGGAGATTAGGAATGCTGTTAGTAGACTTTTGTTTGGCCAGACACCAACAGACCAGCAAGAAGAGGAGGAGAAGAATGACATCCAGGGCTCTAATGATCCCCTCAGAGAGGTCAAGGTGAGTTCATTGACCAATTGAGGCAGACAGAGGAGAGCTTGTCACATTCTACCCTAGTCTCTGCCATAGAAACTGGGATTACAGGGCTAAAAGATATGACTAAAATGCTAGAGGGCAGCATGAAAGGAGAAAATTAAAATCTCCATATCTAATCTGGCAAAGGATACCATTCCTTCATCATCTGAATGGGTGAATGTTTCTGCTATCAGGAACAGACACCTACCTCCTGCAAGGCAATTCCGGCCCAGGAGACAAATTCCACCTAGACACCAGCAATCACGTGCATCAATCTGGATAATCCCATGTGATCAATTTGGTGAGAACATGAACAAATGGGATAGTCAACCTACTTCAGTCCTTTCAAAGAGAGTCAGGAAACTGCAGAGTGGCAGAAACAGAGGCAGCAATGCCAGAAGAGTAGCTGTCACTTCTTCAGCTCCTCAGAGCCATTGCAATCATTCTAATAATAGTAATTCCTCTCACAACAAGACCAATTATTGTGTAAAACCCACATGCCACGTTCAGCATTAGGGGTGCCCTTCCTTTAGCCAAGAGGAGGAAAGGGATAGTGGAGAAAGCCGAATCTATTGGAATGTATTCATTAGGTGGCCTGATAGTTCAAAAGTTCAGAAATACAGGGATTTAGTTGATACAGGTGCTCAGTGTACTTTATTGCTATCAAATTGCAAAGGGACAGAAGCTAAAACTCTTTCTGGAATCACTGGTGTATCCCAAGAGTTAACTAAGTTGAAGGCTGAGATAATTTTAACTGGTAAAGAGTGGAAGAAACATACTATTGTAACTGGTCCTGATGCACCTTGCATTCTGGGAATTGATTTTTTGAGACAAGGTTGTTTCAAAGATCCTCAGAGTCATAAATGGGCTTTTGGTATAGCATCTGTAGAAATTGAGGATGGTAAATTAAAATTGTCCATCAGACCTGAATTTTCAGATGAATCTGCAATTGTGGGACATCATGGTATAGAGGACCTGAAAATGCCAATTCCTACTGAAACCATGCATCACAGGCAGTACAGAACTCACTGTGCTTCCTTGTTGCCCATTGATCAGCTGATTCATGAACTGGAAACTAGGAAGGTCATGAAGAAAGCTCATTCACCTTTCAACAGTCCTATTTGGTCTGTTTGCAATGCTAATAGTGACTGATGCCTCACAGTGGACTTTTGTGCCCTCAATGAGGTGACTCCACCCATAAGCGCAGCTGTACCTGACATGCTGGAACTCCATTACAAGCTGGAATTGAAGGAAGCCAAATGGTATGCTACCATAGACATTGCTAATGCTTTCTTCTCTATTCCTATATCAAAGGAATGCAAGCCTCAATTTGAATTCAAATCCAGTATCAGTTCAAATGTTTGCCTCGGCGGGGGGGAAACAGATCAATGATCTGTCACTCAGTGATCCACAACATGTTGGAGAAAGGTAACATACACAATTCATCGACGACATCATTTTGTGGGGCGAAACTGCTGAGGAAGTCTTTGCGAAAGGTAACAAAGTAATTGACGTTCTGTTGGAAGCTGATTTTGCCATTAAGAGAGTCAAGGACAAAGGACCTTCCAGAGAAATTCAATTTCTGGGATTGCAGTGGCAGGATGGTTGCTGTCACATTCCACAGGATGTGATAAACAAAAGTCTCCACCATGGCAATTCCCTATCTTTCCTGGGTGCAGTGGCATTCTGGAGACTACACATTCCTGGATTCAGTCAAATTGGCAAACCTCGTAAGAGAAAAAATTTTGAGTGGAGACCTGAACAGCAAGCAGCCTTTGATCAGATAAAGTGAGAAGTTGTCCATGCAGTGGGCTTGGAACATGTACGATCTGGTCTGGACATTAAAAACATTCTGTACACAGCTGCAAGTGACAATGGTCCAACTTGGAGTCCCTGGCAAAAAGCGCTAAATGAAACACATGGTTATCCACTTGGTTACTGGGGTCGTGGCTACAGAGGTTCAGAGACAAATTACACTCCAACAGAGAAAGAAATACTTGCAGCATATGAGGGAGTGAAAGCAGCTTCTGAAGTGATTGGAACTGAGTCACAACTGCTTTTAGCTCCTAAATTGCCAGTTCTAAACTGGATGTTCAAAGGCAAAGTTTCATCACCACATCATGTCACAGAAGCAACCTGATCTAAATGGATGGCTTTGGTAACCCAACGAGCATGCATGCTTAATATTGATCAACCTAGTCTGGTAGAAGTGATCACCAACTGGCTGGAAGGCATAGGCTGTACAAAACCTCAAGAGGAGAAGTCAACTGGTGCTAAAGAAGCTCCTCCCTATGGTGATCTTTCTGATCAGGAAAAGAACTATGCTTTGTTCACAGATGATTTCTGTCGTCTTGTTGAGAACAAGCGAAGGTGGAAGTCAGCAGTCTGGAGTCCTACCAGGAGAGTTACTGAAGCAAAAGCTAGAGAAGGTGAATCCAGTCAATTCGCTGAGGTAAAAGCAGTCCAACTTGCTCTTGATGTGGTTGAACGGGAAAATTGGCCTACCCTTTACCTCTACACTGACTCATGGATGGTAGCCAATGCTCTATGGGGTTGGCTAAAGGACTGGAAAAAGAATGGCTGGCAGAGGAAAGGAAAGCCTATTTGGTGTGCTGATCTATGGCAGGACATTGATGCACGACTGGAGAGAATTCCAGTGAAGGTGCGACACATAGATGCACACATCCCTAAAAAGAAAGCTACTGAGGAACAGCAACACAACCAGCAGGCAGATCAAGCTGTCACAGAACAATGACAGTAACCTTTATCTTGATTGGAAACACCGAGGTGAACTGTTCTTAGCTCGGTGGGCCCATGATTCATCTAGACATCAAGGCAGAGATGCAACGTATCAATGGGCATGTGATAGGTCAATTGACTTATCCATGGACTCTGTCACCCAAGTCATACATGACTGTGACATCTGAGTCACAATGTTAAGCAGACTAAGTGAATCAAGCTCTTATGATATGGAGAGAGATGTTCAAAGTACAAGTATGGTGAAGCATGGCAGATTGAGTACATCACTTTACTTTGTTTTCGTTCTGGCAAGCAGTATGTGCTAACGATGGTAGAGGCAAGCACCAGATGGCTGGAAACCTATCCAGTTCCACATGCTACTGCACATAACACCATTCTTGGCTTGGAGGACAAATCATGTGGAGACATGCAACTACAGAGAGAATGAAATCAGACAATGGCACTCATTTCAAGAACAATCTTGTGATAAACTGGGCCAAAGAGCATGGTATTGCATGGATCTTCCACATACCCTACTATGCACCAGCTTCAGGAAAGATCGAATACTACAACGGTTTGCTAAAGACCACCCTAAATGCCACGGGGGGGCGGAACTTCCAAAAACTGGGGCAAGAATTTAACACAAGCAACCTGGTTGGTAAACAGTAGAGGTTCTGTAAGCAGAGCAATGTCACCTAGGAGTCCCTGGTGTCATCTCATCTGTGAGGAGACAAACTGTTTCCTGTTTTCTGAGCTTTTGAATCACCGATATCCAAGATACATCTGGAACAAACTAAATTTGTAAATATTCATTATTTTAAATATTGCATTACATTAGATAGATAATTCTCAGTAAACTCTGAGTGACATAGAGGGGGGTGGGTTGTGCTGGTTTGAATTAATTGGAGGATTTGAGTGAGAAATTAGACTATAGGCTGAGAAATTAAAACACATGATGTCACTTCACTCACAGCTTTATTGAGAAAGAAAAAAATATGTTTTAAGAGTTGTAACCCAAATATAGATAAATCAGACTGCTTCAGACCGTTTTCAGCTGCAGTAGCTGTTGTGTGGCTCTATTCTCCCTGGCTTTCGTAGCTGGATCTGAATAATTTCACTAACTATTTTCGTGCTGCTAATCCCCCTGGCCGATCTACCTTTGCATATTTACTGCATAAACAGATGATGAGATAAGATTGGGGAAGGAGGGGAAGGTGGTATGGGTGGCTGGAAAACCCCTCTTTGGGATCTCTGGGAGGGGTGTGGTGTTTCTGTATTACCTTTTCACCATATATAGCTGTAAAGATCTGTTATATACATTGTAAATATCTGCTTGTATATTGAACATTACTGTAAATATAAAGCTTCATTCCTTACTTTCCAGCCAACTGAGTCCTAGCCTAGGTTATATCAAAGGAGGGGGGGGGGGCAGGTAACTGCTAAACCACCACACTGCTAAATATTTCTCTACTTTTATTTTAATAATTTATTATTTTATTCTTACTTTTTTTTCACTCTGCATTTAAAGGTACACTGAATTGCAGTATACTGGGAATATTTCACTTCAGCAAAGACATAAGAAAACCTGTATAGTGCTACAAACATAAGGACTCCTCTTTTGGTGAAAGAAATTGGTGTAGAAGATATTTTGAAAGCATTGTTCTCTTCAGGGCAGGCAAAGATAATTTGGAGGGTAAATATGGAAGGGGACCTTGTAAAGGGTTAAGCCCACCTGGGAACCCCCTGACTCCTTCTAAGGGGTGGTCTGACCTTTTTCTCAGGGGTCATGGTTAACCACTCCCAATTCCTGCTAGGATCAGGCTATAAAAAGAAGGAAACCCATCTTGTTTTTTCTCTCTTTGGCCCCTGCTTTGCCTGGAGTGACTGCTCTGCTGTTCGCTGTTGCCAGACCATGCGCTCCCTGCCACCTTGTGGAGAGCACCATCATTTTTATCTGGAACTTGGACTGCTTTTCACCATGAAAAAATTCCTACATCTTGCCTTCATCCAGCACCAAAACCACTGACCTCAGCCTTTGGACTCAATTGCCTTTGACGGGTTGTATTTGTATTTTGTTTCCTCTTTCTTACCCTTTTCCCCAGCTTCTGTAATATTTCCCTCATTCCTCCTACCTTGCATTTGGTTTCCCCTTTTCTCCCACCTTCTATAAAAGACCCTTTTCCCCCCTATTTACTGTTAAAATTTTGTACTTTTTTAATTTCCAAATCAGACTGAGTTTTTTATTGGGCTCTTGGGCTTGGGGTAGTTGGCTTAAACCCAATACAGACCTGAATCAGACACTAATCAAAAGATACAACCAGTATTTCTATGTCACAAAAGAGCTGCTTGTGAGAGTCTAGCACAAAGACGCAAACATGCTGAAGGAAATGGAACTTTTCACTGCTGAGGACAGGCTGAGGGAGCTGAGGCTCTTTAGCTTGGAGAGGAGGAGACTGAGAGGTTCATGTTTATAAATATGTGAAAGGAAGATGGAGCCAGGCTCTACTCAGTGATATCCAGTGACACGACGAGAAGCAATGAGTGCAAGATGGAGCAGAGGAGGTTCTCCATGAACATATGGAAAAACTTTTTCACTGTGAGGGTGACAAAACACTAGGACAGGCTGCCCAGAGAGGTTGTGGAGTCTCTGCGTCTTGAGACATTCAAAACCCACCTGGATGCATTCCTGTGTGACCTACCCTATATGATTCTGCCCTGGCAGGGGAGCAGGGTCCCCTCCAACCCCCAATATTCTGTGATACTGTGGATTTTCATCCAATTAGAAAAATTATATCAATTTTTTTTCAACACCTAACAGTACTAAAGAAAGCAAATGAATTCATAAGGTCATCTATTTAAATGTGATGTTTTCAAAAGTCGCCTGGAGATCTCATTTCTTGGTATGCCTAAGCATGTTTTCCCTGTAACAAGGAACATTACATTTAGGTAAAAACCACTACCATAAAAAAATATAATTGGCTGGGTTTGCTGGTTTGAAGTTATGCCTAATGTATCTAAAATGTGAACCCAAAACCTCTTCCAAGGCACTAAACTCTGACAGGTTCAGATGAGGACTAGACCCCCATTTTCTTCCTCTCACTTCATTTTCCACTCCCCAGATCCCACACTTATGCTGAAAGAAACTCCAGGACCCACGCTACTGACCCCAGGCTCAAGATAGCTGAAGACAAAGATGTTCCTTTCAGAACAGTTTGTATTCTTTTATCTGCTGGCCATAATATTTCATAGCTGTCTTCACAGCTAAGCTTCCTAACATCCAATATAAATCTCCCCTCCTCTAGCTTGGATCCATTCTTCCTTGTCCTGTCACTACCTCACACTCTATGAAGTCCCTGTTCCAGTGAGTTCTTTGGGAGTCAGGAAACACACTCACACATGGGTACCCCTATCCAGGTACAGTTTCAACACTTTGTTGTAGCTTAAACACTAAAACCATACTGGAAACTACAATACTTAAAGTTCAAATAAACACTTTATTGTAGATTAAACACTAAAACCATAAGGAGAAAGGTATACTGGAAACCACAATACTTAAAGCTTAGATATTAAAATCATAGAAAGAAAGGTATATGACAAGGAACGCCAGGTAACCCTAACCCTGTTGATCAAAGAGCAGGTAATACTTACCCTATCCAACTGAACAGAAAACCTCCTGAGCTGTGTAGATCGCAGGGCTGGCTGGCACCCATCTTCTTAAGGTAGGCGTCCTCACCTAGAACTACACCATGATGGTGGTCTTTGCTGTACCATTCCAACCCAGCCACCTAGGCACTCAGCATATCTGGGTTCAGAGTTCTGTGACATATATCTAGGATGTTCCAGAAGCCCAAAAACAGGAGAGCAGAGCTCCTCCTTTATTCTAGAATCTGTTACATACCTTTTTTCCCTACTGTTCATGCACATACTTG
>VWZI01016475.1:0-11489 GCA_013396835.1 Psilopogon haemacephalus
TACTGCTGCTGCCCTGCTGCTGCTGCCCTGCTGCTGTTACTGCTGCTGCCGCTGCCCTGCTGTTGCTGCCCTGCTGCTGCTGCTGCTGCCCTGCTGCTGCTGTCCTGCTGCTGCCTCTGCTGCTGCTGCCCTGCAGCCTCTGCTTCAGTCTGCTCCTGTCTGCTTCCCTACAGCCTCTGCTCCTCTGTGCTTCCCCACAGCCTGTGTTCCAGCCTCTGTTCCCATGTGCTTCCTACCACCTCTGCTCCTGTCTGCTTCCCTACAGCCTCTGCTTCATGGCCCTAGGGCTCCAGCCCCTGCTGCATGCTGACTCCCACATTCACTGATGTCAAGGACCCACTTTCATGTGTGGAGCTTAGAAGGCCCAATAGGGGCAGGCTGGGACAGTTGGGGCTGTTCAGCCTGGAGAAGTGCCTGTGCCTGAAGGGGCTGCAGGAGAGCTGGGGAGGGACTTTGGCCAAGGGCTGGGAGTGACAGGATGAGGAACAATGACTGTGAGCTGGGAGAGGGGAGAGTGAGAGTGGAGATGAGGAAGAAATTCTTTGCAGTGAGGGTGGAGAGACACTGGCACAGGTTGCCCAGGGAGGCTGTGGATGCCTCCTCATGTTCAAGGCCAGGTTGGATGAGGCCTCGAGCAAGCTGGGCTGGTGGGAGCTGTCTGTGGCAAGAAGTTGGGACTGGATGAGCTCTAAGGTCCCTAAACCATTCTATGAATGTAGTTGACTCCATGCACACACAGACAGTGGGGAGAGAAGAACAACCAAGATGAGAAAGCAAAGGCACCAGCAGAGGAGCAGCCCCTTGCAAAAAGCATTTCCAGCTTTATAGCTTATTTAGTTCCCACATGGATCATGAACTGAACCCGAGCCTAGCCAATGTGTTTTGAGTTCTTCTGTGTGCTTCAGTAACTGCTGAGAATGTTTATTCTACAACTACAGACTTTGCTTAGAAAAGAGCTCTGCTGCACAGACTCATCTTTAGGCATGGCTTTCATTTTCTGGGTAGGAATCCCAAGAAAATGAGCCATGGAGCATTCCTTTGCTTCAGCCTGTATTAATCTTTCTGTAACACTGTATTAGGTTAAGCTATCCCCCACCCTGAGCTCAAAAGCTCAGTAAGGAGACTTGGATTCAATTTGAAAATCAGAAATCACTTTTAACAATAAACAGAAGGTATTTTAGGTAAGGGAGTCACAGAGGATACAGGGAAGGGAAACAAGATTTTAAAATATAGGTATATGACTGGTAGATGAGAGTGGATGGAGATGGTCAAGTTGGAGTTGGTGGTGGATGCAGGTGGATGCAAGATGCTGGTGGAATGCAGTGAGTTAAAGAGTTCCAAAGGTGGTTGCTCTCCCCAGGTGTAAAATCATAGAATGATAGAATGGTTTAGGTTGGAAGAGACCTCAAAGCTCAGCCAGTTCCAACCCCCCTGTGCCATAGGCAGGGACACCTCCCACTAGAGCAGATTGCTCAAGGACTCATCCAGCCTCACCTTGAACACATCCAGGGAGGGAGCAGCCACAACCTCCCTGGGCAGCCTGTGCCAGTGTCTCACCACCCTTACTCCAAACAACTTCCTCCTCACATCCACTTTCAATCTCCCATCTCACACTTCAAACCCATTCCTCCTCCTCCTCCTCCTCCTCTCATTCCCAGCCCTTGTCAATAGTCCCTCCCCAGCCCTCCTGCAGCCCCCTGCAGATCCTGCAAGGCCACTCCAAGCTCTCCTGGCAGCCTTCTCCTCTGCAGGCTGCAGAGCCCCAACTCTCTCAGCCTGTGCTCAGAGCAGAGCTGCTGCAGCCCTCTCAGCTGCATCTTGGTGGCCTCCTCTGCACTGGCTCCACCACTTGCATGTGCTGCTTGTGCTGGGGGCTGCAGAGCTGCAGACAGTGCTGCAGGTGGGGTGTGAGGAGAGCAGAGCCAAGGGGCACAATCCCCTCCCTTGCCCTGCTGCCCACAGCTGCTCTTGCTGCAGCCCAGCACACAGTTGCTGTCTGGGCTGCACTCACACTGCAGCCTCAGCTTCAGCTTTGCACCAGCCCAGGCCCCCAGGTCCTGTTCCTCAGAGCTGCTCTCAGCCATTCCCCACCCAGCCTGGAGCTGTGCTTGGGATTGCTCCCACCCAGGTGCAGGTACATAAGGACACAGGCTTTGCCACTAGCAAACTGAGGAGGAATCCCTGGAAACAGTCAAAATTCAGGATGAAGTCCTGAGCAAGCTGCTGTAGCTGAGCCTGAGCAGGGCAGTGGGACTCAGTGATTTCCAGAGCTGCCTCTTAGTCTGAGGTGCTCTGGGCCTCAGTGAGAAGCAGCAGGAGAGCTGAGCGTATATAGCTTGAGTTACACCCAGCTGCTCAGTGCCAAAGGCTCAGGGCCAGATCCTTACCTGATGGCAATTGTATGGACTCTGTTCTGGTTGGCATTCACTGCCTCAGGATTTGTCTGTGCAGTGGTAGGGAAACTGCAGGAGTTGCTTCATCCCTTAGCAGCAGTGCACAGCCAGCTCGTGACTGTCTTAGATCTGATGGTGCCACTCTGCTATTTGGCTTTTTCCAGTGCTATCTGAAGTTGGAGAGAAGTATGTAGATGAAGAGGTAAAGAAAGCCTTGATTGGAATCAAGCAGATGAAGATTATGATGGAGAAAAACGAAGATAAGCACCTGGATCTGATGAAGACCTTGAAGAAGAGCAGTGAAGAAAAACAGGTACCTGGAGTGCTCCTGGGGTGGTTAAGTTAAGCTGTGGTTATTTACAGTGCAAGCTGAAGCAGGCTGTGGGCAGATCCAACCTGCCCCCTGGCAGCACCACAGCATCCTGCTCATCCCCCCTGGCTGGAGGATTAAACTGTGCCTAAAATCAGACTGCAAAGCTGAGCAGTAGGTAAAATACAGCTGAGTTACCTTAGCTAGCAAGTTTGCTGCCCTCAGCTCATCCTGGCTGCAAGGTAAAAGATGCTGCTTGACACCAGCTGCCTTGAGATTTGAGCTCTCTCGTGGAGCACTGTCTGCAGCTCTGCAGCCCCCAGCACAAGCAGCACATGCAAGTGGTGGAGCCAGTGCAGAGGAGGCCACCAAGATGCAGCTGAGAGGGCTGCAGCAGCTCTGCTCTGAGCACAGGCTGAGAGAGTTGGGGCTCTGCAGCCTGCAGAGGAGAAGGCTGCCAGGAGACCTTGGAGTGGCCTTGCAGGATCTGCAGGGGGCTGCAAGAGGGCTGGGGAGGGACTATTGACAAGGTCTGGGGAAGGGAGGAGGAGGAAGAGGAATGAAGTGTGAGAGTGGAGATTGAAAGTGGATGTGAGGAGGAAGTTGTTTGCAGTGAGGGTGGTGAGACACTGGCACAGGTTGCCCAGGGAGGTTGTGGAGCACAGTAGCACAGAATGGGATGGAAGGTGTGATCCACAACCTCCCTGGAGGTGTTGAGGATCAGGCTGGATGAGGCCTTGAGCAATCTGATCTAGTGGGAGGTGTCCCTGCCTATGGCACAGGGGGGTTGGAACTGGCTCAGATTTGAGCTCCCTTCCAACCTAAACCATTCTGTGATTCTATGATTTTTATTCTGCTGTTAGGAGCCAACCAGCAGCAGCTTAGACATAGTCAAGCTGATGGTGACCACCACAAGGAGATCCCCCAAGCTGTGTAGTGTCAGGGCACATTAGGTGCTGTGTGTGGAGTCAAACGTTACTATGGAGAGCCTCAGTGTCTGAACTCCCAGAGCTGTGCAGCAGCAATGTGTTGATCAGAGCATTGCTCTCACTGCTGAGCACTGCCCAGCACAGGCACTGCCAGCAGCCCTACGCAGCTCTTTGATGTGGCAGGCACAGGAGCTCTGCTCTGCAGGACTTATACACCTCAGCTGACACAATGCTCCCCAGTTCTCTTTGCAAACTTCAGGCCTCAAAGCCCCAGGTGATAGTGTGCTCCAAGGCAAGCACGTGGGACCAGGAGAACCAGCACTGACCTGGGGCAGTGCCTGGACTCAGAGCCCTGTGCTCAGACCACCCTAGGCACAGAGCTCACCACACCCTTAAGCAGATCCAGAGATCCTGCTGCTCTCAGTGAGGCTGAAGGGAAGCTTCCTCTTGGCCCAACATCTGCTGGTTAGTGTAAACTGTTTTTATTATCAAGCCCCCAGACACCTGACAGCTTTCTAACACCTCTAGGAACACACTAGTGCAGTGCTGCCAGGAAGAAAGGAGTGAGCAGTCCAAAGGGTTCTCAGGAACAACCTGGGATACTGTTGGGAAGCCTAAGCCATCGAAGTACCTTGTAGAAAGACCTTGCTGATGTGCAGCCTGTGTCACTAGGAAGAACTCTTCTGTCTGTCCACTGACCAGACTCTTCCAAAGTACTGCTCAGCCTTGCCATGATCATAGAATCATAGAATGGTTTAGGTTGGAAGAGACCTCAAAGCTCAGCCAGTTCCAACCCCCCTGTGCCACAGGCAAGGACACCTCCCACTAGATCAGGATGCTCAAGACCTCATCCAGCCTGGCCTTGACCACCTCCAGGCAGAGAGCAGCCCCAACCTCCCTGGACAACCTGTGCCAGTGTCTCACCACCCTCACTCTGAAGAACTTTCTCCTAACATCCAGTTTCAATCTCCCCTCTGCCAGTTTGAACCCATTCCCCCTCCTCCTGTCATTACAAGACCTTGTGAACAGTCCCTCCCCAGCCCTCCTGTAGCCCCCTTCAGATACTGGAAGGTTGCTCTAAGGTCTCCTGGCAGCCTTCTCTTCTCCAGGCTGCAGAGCCCCAACTCTCTCAGCCTGTCCTCATAGCAGAGCTGCTGCAGCCCTCTGAGCATCTTGGTGGCCTCCTCTGGACTCTCTCCAAGAGTTATAGAATCATAGAATGGTTTAGGTTGGAAGAGACCTCAAAGCTCAGCCAGTTCCAACCCCCCTGTGCCACAGGCAGGGACACCTCCCACTAGATCAGGATGCTCAAGACCTCATCCAGCCTGGCCTTGAACACCTCCAGGGAGGGAGGAATGACTGAGTACACAGCAGCAGCACTGCAAGCTGCTTCATCTCCCCTGAGTGTGGAAGGAGTGCTCCATGCTCCACAGCAGCAGGAGGAGACCTCCTCACCACTGCCCAAAGGGCAAATGCTGCACCCTTACCCACTTCTGCATGACAGGAAGGATTTCTGGCCCCAGCTGTGGTGGTTTGGGACTGTGTCTTCCCCCCCACCACACACCTGTTGAAATCCCCCCAGGCTAGACTCAGCCAGCTGGAAGTTAATGAATGAAGCTTCATAGTTAGAGCTCAGCACAAGATCCAAGCAGATATTTGCAATGCATCACAAATGTGTACAGATGCATACAGGGAAAAGGTAATAGAGAAACACCACAACCCCCCCAGAGATCAGAGTCCCTAAGAGTGGTTCCCAACCCCCCTAACACCTTCCCCCCCACTACTTAATCTTATCCCAGTGACTGTCTTACATGCCAGGTAAGCAGGGAAGATCAGCCAGGGAGGTTAGAAGCAGAATGGATTAGTTGGGTTACAGAGATCCAGCTGGAAGGCAGGGAGAGAGAGCTCAGCAGCCAGAGCCACCCTGAGCAGCTCTGCCTCATCTGTGTTTGGGTTCTTACTTTTATACATCTCAGTAAACCTATGACTGAAGGAGACATCCTCAATGTTTGCATTTCTCAGCCTATAATCTAATTTCTCATTAAAATCCTCCAATTAGCCTCAAGCCATCACGCCAGGAAGCATCAGTCCCTTACAGAACAGAGCAAAGCAGCAGGAAAGGGCTTTGGGGAACAGCTGAATGCTGCAGATATGACGTGGGGAGAAAATGACAGGATCTGAGCACAGGGCTTTGTACAGGTGGAATGTTTCTGGCACAGAACCAGCGTCTGCCTTTCCCCTAACCTCACAGCCCCAGGCAGGCTGCAGGGTCTGTGTGGTTCTGCCAGCTCTGCTCTCCGAGGCAATGACATCAGGAAGAGTCTATCAGGAAAAGGTTTTCCACTTTGAGTTCCCTCCATACGTGAACACAACCTGCCCAACCTGCCCTAACGGCTGGGGAGTAACAAAGCCAGGTCCAGAGACAGCCCAAAGGAGTGTGCAGCACTGGGGAGAGTATTTAGAACGGGAACCTGAAAATTGTCCTCAAGTGAATCTTTTCTCCTACTTAGCAAGCCCAGCGGCTTATGGATGAAGTAAAGGAAAGACTGGAAGAAGAAGAAAGACAGTGTCAGGTGTCTTTGAAAAACCTTTGGGATGAGTGTGGACCTTGCTTGGAAAGCAGCTGCATGAGGTACTACACTGCCTGCAAACCTGGGCTGTCAGCATTCACAAGAAAGGTAGGAGAAGCTTTGGGTCTGGGAAATACTCCTGGCACCAGCCAGCAGCTGTAGAGAGAGCACAGCTCAGCTGCTGAGCACTGAACTCAGCAGGTGGGAAAAGATCTTAGAGATCATCGAGTCCAACCTATCACCCAACACCATCTAATCAACTAAACCCTGGCACTAAATGCCACATCCAGGCTCCTGGTAAACACCTCCAAGGCTGGGGACTCCACCACCTCCCTGGGCAGCCCATCCCAGTGCCAATCTCTCTCTCTGCCAACAACTTCCTCCTAACATCCAGCCTGAACCTGCCCTGCCACAGCTTCAGCCTCTGTCCCCTCATTCTGTCCCTGGCTGCCTGGTAGAAGACACCAACCCCAGCTGGCTGCAAGCTCCCTTCAGGTAGTTGGAGCCAGCAACAAGGTCCCCCCTGAGACTCCTCTTCCCCAGGCTGACCCCCCCCCAGCTCCCTCAGCCTCTCCCTACAGTGCTGTAAGCTCCAGAGCTGACCAAGAGTCATTTGACTTGGAGGGTCTAGAAATGTTCTGTTCTGTGTCAGAGACTCACAGAATGGTTGGGGCTGGAAGGGACCTCCAAAGCTCATCCAGTCCAACCCACTCAGCAGGGACATCCTCCACTAGTGCAGGCTGCCCACAGCCCTGCCCAGCCTCACCCTGAGTATCTTCAGGATGGGACCTCGAGTACCTCCACGCAGACTCTTTATGGTCCAGCTGAAAATCAGCAAAGCTAAAAGTGTAACTTTTTCCATGGCAAAAAACCTCAAAATTACCTCCTTATACAAAATCATTCTGCCCTAGAGTAATTTTTTCCAGCTATTTAAATTAATTGCAATTCTTTATATAATATCTATACTTATGTTATATATTTGTATTTCCATATTTATATAATGTATACATTATTTGTATAGCTTATATTAATCTAAATTGTTATTTAACCTATTTTAAAAATGAAATTAAGTACATTAAATAAATCATTAATTTGAATTATCATTAATTAATATAAATTAATTAATATAAATATTTTAAATTAGTGTGCAGGTTATTTAAATCATATTAACTACGTTAATAAAAATAATTTAATGAATTAGTTGGGTAATTAACGAGGCAAGAATTATAAAAATATGGAGCTATTTTTATTTCCAAAAAGCCCTGCCCACAAACTATACACAAATCACTTCCATTTGGGGTTTAATTCGGTCAGAAAAAGTCTTCACGAGGATCCTTATGGGCAGTTTGGTAATCTAGGAGGATCAGAAAACTGGGAAAGGTTTAGCCACAAATTGCTCTGCCCCACTTATAAACAGGCAGCCTGGAGCCCTAGGGAGAGTCTCTGCTACTCACAGCAGTGGAGTAGAATTCAGAGCTAGTCCCTGGCTCCTTTGCAGCAGTGTTGGAGCTGCTCAGTGGCTTGAGAGCCATTAAGAGGCTTCCAGATCTTCCCAGGCTCTAGCAGGGTGCTGGGAAAGAGGCAGATGAGCTCTGACCTGATCCTGGTTTCTCTTGGCATGGAGGTTTGCAGAGGTGCAGAGAGCAGGGTGTGTGTGGCACTGCTCACCACGGCCTGAGGCACTCAATGCCTTCTCCTGGGAAACTTCAGGCACTTAAGTTTCCAGGAAGTTCAAGCCCAAAACATCAGGGCCAAGCTGGTCTGAAGCAGGAAGCAGAGCAGACCACACTGAGGCAGAGCAGAACTATATTGTATTTGGTTTAAGCCAGCTACCCCGAGCCCAAAAGCCCAGTAAAAACTCAACCTGATTTGGAAGTAAAAAAGGTATAAAACTTTAACAGTAAATAGGAGGGTGCATTGGTTTACACCCAGCTACCCCGAGCTCAACGCCCAAGAGAAAACTCAAAGCGGTTTGGAAGTGAGAATGGGGTATAACACCTTTAAATGATAAATAACAGGGAGAAAGGGGTTTTCTGTTTCTTACAGGAAGTGTGGGGGGGGGAAGGGATACAGAGAACCCGGGAGGAGGGGGAGAGGGAGAAGAGATACCACTGCAGCAGGGTTTTTAGTCCGAAAAGCAAAGTCGCGGTCCCGTGGTTGGTGGTGCTGAAGAGCAGAAGCAGGTTGCAAAGCGCAGCTAAGCAGTTCTCGGTCTCCACGCGGCTTGTTGCGGAGCACGTGGAGGAGCAGCAGGGGGTCGCAGCAGCGAGAAGGGGCAGAGGGTGCCAGAGAGAGAGCGAGGGGGGGGCTGAGTTCCCTCCTTTATAGCCCAGATCATGGCAGGAAGTGGGAGTGTTCAACCGTGCTACCTGGGAGAAACCACCCCTGGGGAAGAGGCAGGGGGTCCCAGGTGGGCTTAACCCTTTACAGAGGGAAAAGGTTTTTTTACAGAAGGTGGGAGAAAAGGGGAAACAAAATGCAGGGTAGGGGGAATGAGGGAAAAGTTACAGAAGCTGGGGAGAAGGGAAAAAAGGGGAAACAAAATACAAATACAACTCGTGGAGGCCACTTGAGTCCAAAGGCTGAGGTCAGTGGTTTTGGTGCTGGATGAAGGCAGGATGTAGGAATTTTGATGGTGAAAAGCAGTCTGAGTTCCAGATAAAAATGGTGGCAGGGAGCATGTGGTGGTCTGGCAGCAGAAGAGCAGCAGAGCAGGCCCTCCAGGCAAAGCAGAGGCTGAAGAGAGCTTGCAGCTTAACTCCATTGCTATTATTTGCCCGAGTGCAAAGGCTCCTTTGGCCACAGAGGTTCACCAACCAATGGCATTTGCCAAACTGACCATATTAGGTGACCCCAGGCCTTGCTTACCCTTACTTGATCACAAGTGCATACACCCCTGTGGGTACCTGTTTATCACTTTGGGAGGGGACACAATGGCCCAAGCCTTTGTTTTCCTCCCACCCTTGCTTCCCCCAGCAGCAGAAGGGTGGGGCAAGCCAAGACATGTTTTAGGCCCTATTAGCCTTCCTCCACACTTAATTGAAAGAAATATTTAAATCTATTAAATCTAGTTAATTACATTAATAAAATGGTTTATTTTAAAACATAATTTCAGTTATTTTAGTTAAATAAATTGATAAATCCATTGAAATTATTGCTTTCATTATTTTAATTAAATTAACTTAGAATCATAGAAGCATAGAATGGTTTAGGTTGGAAGTGACCTCAAAGATCAGCCAGTTCCAACCCCCCTGTGCCACAGGCAGGGACACCTCCACTAGAACAGGTTGCTCAAGACCTCATCCAGCCTGGCCTTGAACACCTCCAGGGAGGGAGCAGCCACAACCTCCCTGGGCAACCTGTGCCAGTGTCTCACCACCCTCACTGTGAAGAACTTCCTCCTAACATCCAGTTTCAATCTCCCCTCTGCCAGTTTGAACCCGTTCCCCCTCCTCCTGTCATGACAAGACCTTGTGAACAGTCCCTCCCCAGCCCTCCTGCAGCCCCCTTCAGATACTGGAAGGTTGCTCTAAGGTCTCCTGGCAGCCTTCTCTTCTCCAGGCTGAAAAGTCCCAACTCTCTCAGCCTGTCCTCATAGCAGAGCTGCTGCAGCCCTCTGAGCATCTTGGTGGCCTCCTGTGGACTCTCTCCAGCAGTTCCATGTCCTTCCTGTGCTGGGGGCTCCAGCACATTAAGCTTATCTGTTTAATTCCTTTTAATTCTACTTCTTTAAGTATCAAAGTAGCTTCAAGATGCTGATTTGGTTTTTTTAAGACAGAAGCTGCCAGCAGAGTTGGTTCCCCTCACGCTAGCAGGCAGCAGCTCTGCTTTCCTGCCTGCCACATCTTAATCTCACAGCTCAGGAAATTTGCAGTCCCAGGTTTTGCTGTGCTCAAAGTGGTGCAGATGCTGCTGCCGAGTGCCAGCCACAGCCCCTGGCACTGCCTGCTCCAACAGCCTGTGCCCACAGCAAGCTGTGTGACCAGCCTCAGGGCAAAGGTGTGCAACATTCCTGCAGTGCTTAGCAGTCTCGGGGCAAAATGTGGGAGGCAGGAATGTAAGAGCAGTGGTGATGCTTTGGACTTCTTAGCCTCGTGGGTACCTGCCATGGTTGAGCTGAAGCTGCTGCTGCTGTCTGTGCCACGCTGCAGCAGTGCCCAGCTTCACAAAGGAGGCTGCTGGCTGGAGCAGAGTATCCTGGGGCTTGCAGTTCTGATTGTACCATGGGAGGATTCCTCTTCTGGTTGTTGCTTCTGGGTTCCAGGGTTCTGGGTGTGGCTTTTCCACCGGGATGGCAGCAGCACAAGGAGGGACAGATAGGGGAGCAGCTCCTGGCTTGGCCTTTTGGCTGGCTTGCTGCTGCCTTGCACCCTGCTTCCCCTGCAGCAGGTCAGGGCATGGTGCTCGCTGCTGTGCTCAGCACTGCTCTTGGCTCACTTTTGGTGGTCTCAATGCTGACTTTTTATGTGCTGCTTTCCCCTCACTTCTGTGTGAAAGCCTCAGGGTTACCCTGCTGGCTGGGTTTGATCCCTTCTGTTCTGATTTAAAGCACTGCAATACCTCAAATGTGTCCCTGGGGTTTTCAAAAGTCTGTGGAGATCAAGCTGAAGTCATTGCAGTGCAAGTTCTGTGCTGCATGGTCACTGTCTCTGACCCTCTGGGTAACTTCCTCAGTGAGCATGGTCCCTCTGGAGCACCCCAAGTCAGAAATGTGCTGTGACTTCAACTGTTTTGAACAAAGAGGACACAGGCAACAGCTGTGGCTGATGGACACAGGCAGCAATGCCGGCTTAGGCTGCACCTGCAGTGCTGCCTCACCTCTATGCTGCTCTACTGCTCAGATCAAGCACTTGATCTGCTCTAAAGAAAAAACAAAAGAAGCCTACCTGTATCTGTGTGTGTTTGGCAGGCTGCAACTTAACCCTCTGCAGCTTGCTGAGACCATGAACCATGGCACCAAGCACTGCCTCTGCAGCTTGCTGAGGCCATGAACCATGGCACCAAGCACTGCCTCTGCAGCTTGCTGAGGCCATGAACCATGGCACCAAGCACTGCCTCTGCAGCTTGCTGAGGCCATGAACCATGGCACCAAGCACTGCCTCTGCAGCTTGTTGAGGCCACGAACCATGGCACCAAGCACTGCCTCTGCAGCTTGTTGAGGCCATGAACCATGGCACCAAGCACTGCCTCTGCAGCTTGCTGAGGCCATGAACCATGGCACCAAGCACTGCCTCTGCAGCTTGTTGAGGCCATGAACCATGGCACCAAGCACTGCCTCTGCAGCTTG
>VWZI01016477.1:23062-33758 GCA_013396835.1 Psilopogon haemacephalus
CACCGAGCTGGGTGTCAGGGTGAGGTAGGGGGGGAGTGGGGGTGGGGAATCCGCCTGCCCTCCATCCGTTCCCATCCATCCATCCTCTGGGTCACTCCGTGCTGAGGAGGAGATCTACCGGATCCCGTGCACTAAGCTGGTACCAGGGAACAACCAAACCATACAATCAGTCAGGGCTGGAAGGGACCCACAAGGAGCAGCCAGTCCCAACCCCCTGCCATGCCCAGGGACACCCTACCCTAGAGCAGGCTGCCCACAGCCTCTGCCAGCCTGGCCAAAAACACCTCCAGGGATCCGGCCCCAAACACCTCCTTGCAGGGGCAACCCATTCCAGCCTCTCACCACTCTCCTGCTCAACAACTTCTTCCTCACCTCCAGCCTCAATCTCCCCACCTCCAGCTTTGCTCCATGGAATTTTTTGGGGGGGCAGTCAGAGTTGTGGGGTTCATCTTCTACCCCACAGTTGCCCCCCACTAACACTTCTGGCTTCCCCTCCCTTCCACCAACCCCACTCCACCCCTCTTTTGCTGTCCCCTGAGGAAGAAGGTAGCTGCCACTCACTGCAATTTTGTCTCCAGCAGGTTCAGCTTCTGCTGGTCAACGTAGCGAGAGAAGAGGGAGATCAAGTTGGAAGGGGTGGACACAGGCTTGGCCAGGGCAGCCTGAGGGATCCGTAGCAGCTCCCGGGTTGCCATCAGCATCAGCTCAGTCCTGCCAGAGAGGAGGAAGGAGAAGGCTGGAGCGAAGAGGTGGTGAGGCTTTGGGTGCTCACCAAGTTCCCTCAGGGTGCCCCAGGCTATGGATGTCTCACTGGAGCTGAGGACTGTGCCCAGGTGGCCAAGAAGGGCAGCAGCAGCCTGGCCTGGATCAGCAAGAGTGTGGCCAGCAGGAGCAGGGCAGGGATTGTCCCTCCTGGAATGGGCAGTGATGAGGCTACACCTGGAATCCTGGGGTCAGTTTTGGGTCCCTCAGTCCAAGAGGGACATTGAGGGGCTGGAGCAGATGCAGAAAAGGGCAATGAAGCTGAAGGGTGTGTTGAGAAGCAGCAGCAGAGGGACCTGAAGTTGTTGAGCCTGGAGAAAAGGAGGCTGAGGGAAGACTTTCTGGCTCTCTGCAACTGCCTGGATGGAAGTTCTGGGACCATAACCCACAGTCAACAATTACAGGGGGAGAAATGGCCAGAAAGAGTCCCCATCCCTGGAGGGGTTTCAGAGCTGTGGAGTTGTGGTGCTGAGGGCCATGGTTTGGTGGTTCCCTGGCAGGGCCGGGTGAAGGATTAGACTCCCTGGTCTGAAAAGTCTCTTCCAACCCAAACCCATTCTGTGATTGATGATTTTTCTCTTCATCACTGTGGCCACTTCCTGTGCTGCTACTAACATCACAGTTCAGTCACCTTCCAAGCCCTCCAGATCCTACACAACACTGTCCAGCCCCTACAGCACCTTCTCCCCATCCAAGAACCACCTGCTCACCATTGGTTGTCCTGCATCAGCTCTGTGTTGGCATCCGAGCTCTGCAGCTCCTCCCCACGGCTCAGGACCAAGTACAGCAGGGACAGACCAAACTGTGGGGACAGAGGGAGGGACGTCAGGGAGACAGGAGGAGGAGGAAAAGAAAGGGAAGAAGGCCAGAAAAGTGGCTGAGGTAGGAAGAAGAGAGGGAGAGAGGGGGCCTGAGGGAGGAAGGAAGAGGGGAGGGAGGAAGAAGGGGCCTGAGGGAGGAAGAAGAGAGGGAGAGAGGGGGCCTGAGGGAGGAAGGAAGAGGGGAGGGAGGAAGAAGGGGCCTGAGGGAGGAAGAAGAGAGGGAGAGAGGGGGCCTGAGGGAGGAAGGAAGAGGGGAGGGAGGAAGAAGGGGCCTGAGGGAGGAAGAAGAGAGGGAGAGAGGGGGCCTGAGGGAGGAAGGAAGAGGGGAGGGAGGAAGAAGGGGCCTGAGGGAGGAAGAAGAGAGGGAGAGAGGGGGCCTGAGGGAGGAAGGAAGAGGGGAGGGAGGAAGAAGGGGCCTGAGGGAGGAAGAAGAGAGGGAGAGAGGGGGCCTGAGGGAGGAAGGAANAGAGGGGGCCTGAGGGAGGAAGAGTGGAGGGAGAGAGGGGGCCTGAGGGAGGAAGAGTGGAGGGAGAGAGGGAGATGAGGGAGGAAGGAAGAGGGGAGGGAGAGAAGGATGTGAGGAAGGAAGAAGGGGAGGGCAGCACCTTGTTTTGGAGCACAGCAGTGAGGTGCAGGTTGGTGGGCGCCGATGCGCTCTGAGGTAGGTTGGTTAGCTGCTGCACAAGGCTGGTGACAGTCCCCAAGGGGAGGTGGTAGAGAACGTGTGAAAAGGGCCTCAGCAAGCAGGGCAGCACCTAAGGAGAGAGCAGAGGGACAGTGACAACAGGGACACGGCGACAGCAGGGAGCTGAGGTTCCCTGGGGCTGGCTGGAGAAGATTTTGGCCCTCTGCTGGAGGCAGAGGAAGCTTCCAGGTGGCAGCCGAGGAGTCAGAGATGCAACCCTTTGGGAGGAGCACTTAGCCAAGAGCCTGTGCTGGTGAAACTGAAGGCCACATCCACCAGGAATCCTCCTCCCAGTTCCCTTCCTGAAGCTGGGATGAGCCCTGCCAGGAGCTGCTGCAGCCTTCCCAGAAGAAGGAACCACCAGGCCACTTGTCGCGGGGAAGAGAAGCTCCACCTCCAAACCCCACCCCAGAGCCAAGGAGAAAACCTTCTCCCACTTCCTGGCTTCTCACCTCATCCTGAGCATCCTTCTTGATGAGGAAGGGCAAGTTCCTGGCTGTTGCCATGAGGACATCAGCTGCTTGTTCAGGTGACAAGAAGGGGAGGATCCGGGCCACCAGGCGCTTCCCTTTGCGGATGCACATGATCTGCATGAAGTGGTCATCACTAGGCCTGCAGGGGAGGGGAGAGGAGAGGAGGTGGCCAACCCTCAACTGGGAGCCTCCAAAAGAACATCCCTGAGGAGGGAAAAGCAACGCAGGAAGGACACCCTGAACCCTAGAGTCTCTGCCTGCTTGATGGGATGGGCAGGAGGACAAGGCTTGGTTCTTCATGGAGCAGCCACCAAGTTCCTGTGCTCTTCTTTTGGCCATTTGTAGCCCAGGTCGAGAGGATCCAGGGCAGGTAAGAGGTGATGCAGTTCAAAAGAGGCACTCAGAGATGGATGGGTAGAGAACATCCAAGGAGCACACAGACAGCAACCCCCCAGATGCAGGGATGGAAGTCTGGGACCATAACTCACAGCCCCCCAAAGGGAGGTCAAAATGAAGGCTCCTTCAGCCCCCCAAAGGGAGGTCAAAATGAAGGCTCCTTCAGCCCCCAAAGGGAGGTCAAAACGAAGGCTTCTTCAGCCCCCAGCTCCCAAATGCATCCCTGGAATCCTCAAGCCTGCCTAGGGAAACAGGTCCTTGGGAGCTCCAAGTGCAGAGGGCCTCTTGAGTCACTCACCTGTCCTGCCCAGGTGCCTTCCCCCTCAGATTGTCATACATGTCACAGATCTTCTGCTTCCTCTCCCCCATCAGGGCTGGCCGTTCGCCTTCCAGGCTCAGGAGGTAGCGTCTCTCGTAGTCCTCCACGTCCAGGAGGAGGCTGTAGGTCTGCAGGAGAAGGCTTTGATCACAGCAGGGCCCAGGGACCTTGCCATGAGATCCACCAGCCTGGCTCTGCGGAGATCCAGCTCCAGCCAAAGCTCTCCCATTGGCTGCAAAAGGAACCACACGTCCTGGCCCGGACCACTTCGGAGCCTCCTCTGGGTTCAAGACTGTGACCTGCAAGCATCCATCCCCTCACGTGGTGGCTACAGAGATCCAAGATCTCAGCTCTGAGTCAAGAATGGGCCCTGCAAAGCCTGGCCAGGCTGCTTCACAGCTGGTCCTCAGCACCAGCTCTCCTTCTCCAGGGCTCCTCATCTCCCACGAAGCAGGATCTCAAGCCACTGCCGAGGGGTGGCTTGTCCCCAGCTGGACATCCAAAACTCAGTGCCCTGCTGTGGTCTCCCTGGCCCTTTCTTCAACCCTTTGCACCTCACCACAGACCTCTCGAGGGTCAGGCTGAGGCTCCTTCAAACTCACCTTCTCGATGGTGACGAGGGTCTGGCGCCTCTTGTCTCGAACCTGCTTCTCCTTCGTCTCCTGCCACGGGACGACAAGGAGTCGGTCAGGGGAGGATGGTAGGTGGCTTCCAGCCCAGCAGGTGGCTTCCAGCCCGGCCTGAGCACCAGCTGGCAGGCTGGGAAGGGCTGGAGAGGCAAAACTCACATCGTCCTCGCTGCGGGAGGTCACCACGGCGTCGATCATCTTGCGAGGGTTGTTGACACTGGAGACTGTCAGCTTCCCCAGAGAGCCCTCGAACTGCACTGCAGGAAGGAGGCAGGAGGGAAAGCAAAGGGAGTCAAACCCCTCCTCATCCTGCTTGGTCTCTCTCCAGCCCAAAAGCAGTTCTCATCCCCTCCACCCACAGGTTGAGTGGAGGAAGCAGCCCTGAGGAGAGGGACTTGAGCTTCTCTTCCACCAGCACCCCCAAGGTGAGGCAGCAGTGTGCACTTGCAGCCCAGAAAGCCAAGCAGTGGCTGGGCTGCAGCAGGAGCAGGGTGGGCAGCAGAGCCAGGGAGGGGATTCTCTCCCTCTACTCCACTTGGAGTAGTGCATCCAGTGCTGGAACCCCTATTACAAGAGGGATGTGGAGATGCTGGAGGTGTGCAGAGAAGGGCCCCGAGGATGCTCAGAGGGCTGCAGCAGCTCTGCTGTGAGCACAGCCTGAAAGAGTTGGGGCTGTGCAGGCTGCAGAAGAGGAGGATCCCAGGGGACCTTCCAGGACCTGAAGTGGGATACAAAAAAGCTGGGGAGGGACTTTTGAGGGTGTCAGGGAGTGAGAGGACTGGGGGGAATGGAGCAAAGCTGGAGGTGGGGAGATTGAGGCTGGAGGTGAGGAGGAAGCTGTTGAGCAGGAGAGTGGTGAGAGGCTGGAATGGGTTGCCCCTGCAGGAAGGTGTTTGGGGCCAGCTCCCTGGAGGGGTTTTTGGCCAGGCTGACAGAGGCTGTGGGCAGCCTGCTCTAGGGTAGGGTGTCCCTGGGCATGGCAGGGGGGTTGGGACTGGCTGATCCTTGTGGTCCCTTCCAACCCCACCTGATTCTCTGACTCCATGAAGGAGAGTTTTCACCTGGCTTGTAGGTGTGCTCCAGCTTTGCCACCTGAGGTGTGATGAGTTTAGTGCGTTCCTTCTTGGGACCATCCCCGTGCACTTCCTCTGCTGCTGCCAACTTCTCCAGCTTCTGGAAGTAATTCTGAGGTGGGGAGAAAGGAGAGGTTGAGAGCCCCTTCATAACCACTCGCTCAGGATTGATGCAACACATCGCCCCCACCTCTTCCCAGCCTCTACTCCAGTTCTTACCCAACCCTTAGTAGTCTTGCAGACATCACCACCAGCGTCTGAAGCCCAGGACTACTGCGGCCTCTTCTCCACCACCCCTCGAGATTGCAGAGGTCAAGGTTCCTCCCCAGGCCTCTCTTTCTCAATACAAACAGTGCCAAACCCACTCTCCCCAGCTCCCAGTCCTTCCCAGCACACTCCAGTTGGCCCATCTTCCTCTGTCAGCACCATGCCTGGGGCCTCCTGCCCAGGCCAACGTTCGGCTCTTTCGCAACGCCAGAGCTCTGCTGACTCACATCCAGGCTGAGGCCACACCAGTTCCTCTTCTTTACTGGGAGACCAACCACCCACAGCTCCCAAACCCCCACACTGTGTCAGCATGATGCCTCCTGCCAACCCCAGAGCAGAGGAACCACAGCTGAGCTTGGACAGCTCCACAGAGCTCTCATCCCTCCTGACCCACCAGGGAGGGGACAGGACCACTCTGGCTCATGTCACCTGCTGGTGACTCTTCTCCCTGCCCTGCCCCACGCTTGTGGCTGCACCAACCACACTCCAGGACCACAAACCCACCCTACAAGTCCACTTCCAATCTCTTAAATCCATCCTACACAGCTTGAAGACCTCCACAGACTCCTCTCACAGGAAGTTGCCCTGTCCCACCTCAAACCCAGCTCGTTATCCCGACCCACGCTACCGGCACCCCCCAGCATCTCCTCGCTCCTGCAGATCTCATCCAAGATCACCAATGCAGATCTCTCTTTCCTCATCCTACCCCATCCTTCTGCTTCCTCCACCACCTCACCCTCAGCAGTAGGAAGCAGACACCACTTCCCCACGGGAACGTTAAGGAGCTTCCCAACCATCAAACCAAGGGGACCAGAAACGCCTGGGAGCCACCTGGCTGCTTCCCCCACCCCTGGTACCTGGTAGTAATAGTCATCTAGGTAGGGATCAGTGCTCTGGAGCTGCATCATCTGGATCTTGGAGACCCAATCCTTCTCCCTCTGCAGCATGAGGTTGGCATAGGGATCCTTACGCTCCTGCTGGCCGCTGCGGTGGCTCCCCCCTCGCTCCCCAACCGAGCCGTTGAGGCTCCGGTGCTGGCTGGCAGGAGGCAAGAAGGGACCCTGTGAGCACACAGGAGCTACAGGAAGGGACAGAGAGCGGTGCACAGGCTAATCCCCCAGCAGCAAGGACCTCTCAGCCCCCCTGCCCCTCAGCAGAGAGTCGATGCAAAGCCACCCCCCACCCCCAACAAGCAGAGCAGGCAGCCCCCGGGCAGGGCACTCACTTTCGGCTCTGCTGCTGCCGCTGGTGCAGGAGGCGCCGGTGCTGGGGGTGCAGGTGGGTGGTATCCGCCCGGAACATCTGGGGTTGGGGCCTGCAGGAGAGTTGGCAATTCTCAAAAGGAGGTGGCTGAGGAGCGAGGGCAAGGGGCCAAAGGGAAGGACTGCACCTACCTGAGGCTCTGCAGGTGTGGGGAGGGACCCGGCGGGTGCTGCGGCTGGGAGGGAGCCGGGGGAGCCCCGAAAAAGGCACGAAACCCGCTGGCAGGAGGCATCATCTGCCCCACCCTGCCCTGCAGCAGCTTGGGGTTGACGGAGGGCAGGGGGTTCCCAACCAGCCCGGAGACACGAGCAAACTGGCTGGGGGACATTCGGCCAGCCTGGCGAGGCAGAGAGGACAGCTGGAGTCAGGCGTTTGGGGAGGGGTCCAGACAGAAGGTTTGGGGTAAAGCTGAAAGAGGCCCAGAGGCAGCTCCTGCAGCCACACTTAGAGTAGCACAGAATTCCAGACTGGTTTGGGTGGGAAGAGACCTCTCAAGGTCATCTAGTCCAACCCTCCTTGCAGTCAGCAGGGATATCTGCGTCTAGAGCAAGGCCCCAAACAAACCTGACCTGCAGTGCTGCCAGGGATGGGGCAGCTCCCACCTCTCTGGGGAACGTGGGCCAGGCTCTCACCACCCTCAGGGTCATCTCTCCCTCCTCTCCAGTCTGATTCTCCCTCTTCCAGTTTCTCTCCACCTCTCTCCCTTCTCTACAGTCTGTCTCTACCTCTTTCAGTTTCTCTGCACCTCTCTCCCTCCTCTCCAGTCTGCTTCTACCTCTTTCAGTTTCTCACCACCTCTCTCCCTCCTCTCCAGTCTGANCTCAGGGTCATCTCTCCCTCCTCTCCAGTCTGATTCTCCCTCTTCCAGTTTCTCTCCACCTCTCTCCCTTCTCTACAGTCTGTCTCTACCTCTTTCAGTTTCTCTGCACCTCTCTCCAGTCTGACTCTTCCTCTTTCAGTTTCAAACCATCAGCCTCGCTCAAATGTCTGTTCCCAGCTTTCTTCTCAACCCCTTTTAAGCAAAGGCCACCAGAAGGTCCTGGCTGTGGTAGGAAGGTCAGGAAAGTTCCAGAAGGGGCTGGGAAGGGCTGTACCTGGGCTCCTCCGAGCAGCTGCGCTCTCTGCAGGTGGGTGAGGACGGGAGAGACGCTGTGAGGGAAGGGGTGGCCCAAAAGGGAGGAATTCTGAGAAAAAGAAAAGGGAAATGAAGCGTTGGGAAGGGTGGAAGAACTCCCAATGAGAGGAGGGCAGCACCCAAAGAGAGAGGTGGCAGAGGAGGAGGTGGTACCGGGACGTTGCAGAGCTGGTTGGGGGACATCCTCTCGCCATAGGGAGCAGGGTAGCGCTGCGGCATCGTAGCTCGGATGTGGACAGGCTTTGGACACAGGATCTAGGGGAAAGGAGAAAGCTCAGTCACCACGGGGAGCTCCTCAAGAGGTCACCCTGCAACTCTCTGAGCCACGAGAAGGTACCTGCTGGTTGAAGTTGGGCGCTGCAGCCTGCTTGGGAGGGGTGCCAATGGGAACGGCCCGGACCGGAGGGCTCCCGATGACAGGGGACGAGGAGCGGCGAGGCAGTGCCCGCTCAGAGGGGTCCCTCTCCTCCTCTCGGGTTTGAGGGGGTCTCTGAGGCAGGGCATAGTCCAGCACGGACACAGAGGGCATCTCCTGCCAGCAGAACAGGAGGAGAACGTAGAATGATGGCCTGCTTTGGGCTGAAGGCACCTTTGAAGCTCACCTCCCTGCAGTCCAGCAGGGACAGCCCCAAGCAGAGCAGGTTGCTCAGAGCCCCAAACAACCTGAACTGCAGTGGTGCCAGGGGTGGGGCAGCTGCCACCTCCATCCTGGGACAGGCTCTCACCACCCTCAGGCTCAACGTTTCCTTCCTTCTCTCCAATCTGAATCTCCTTCTTTTAGTTCCAAACCATCAGCCCTTGTCCTATCCCAGCAGGCCCTGCTCACAAGTCTGTCCCCAGCTTTCTTCTCAGCACTGAAAGGCCACCAGAAGGTCTCCCTGGAGGCTTCTCCTCTTCAGGCTGAACAACTTCAACTCTCTCAACCTGGCCTCACAGCAGAGGGCTTCCAGCTCTCATGTCCTCCAGAAGTCACTGTGACAGGGAAGGCCTCAGCCCTGTCTGTCCCAGCACAGGACAGTCACCTCCTTCTTCCCCTCCCCACCTCATTCCACTTCCCAGGACCCCTCAACCCTGGGCAATTCCTGAGAACCCTCAGGGCCTGGTTCCACACATCCCATGTGGCTCCCAAGCCCCTGTTTCTGGTGACAGACAGGTTGTGTCACAACCACCACGGAAGGTCCCAGCCCTGCACAGTCACCCAAGGCACTCTGCCTGCAATTAAAAACCTGACTCAATTAAACCACAATGAAGGAAATTCCTCTGCCTCCAGGCACCAATACTCCCAATGGGGATGCCACCAGGATGTCAGTGGGACCCAGAGACCACCAATAACCACCCCCCCAACAACTTGGCTCTCCAGCCCTGCAGAAGCTGATGCCTAAGAGGGGCCAGAGCTCAACTGAGGCCACAGGGACTCAGCCAGAGGCAAAATGGACCTGGGTCTGCCCCACCTCTGGCACTGCCTAGCCCACAGCAACACAGCACGTCCACTGCTGAGGTCTGGGGGAGGCATTAGTGAAGCCACCACAGCCACCATCACCTCCCCCACCCCAGCACCATCTCCTCCACCACACCTGAGTGAGAAGAGGCCCCCGGATCCTCCGCAGGACTGCTGAGCTGTCCCAGATGCTGGAATTCAACCCTCCAGGCTGCTGGAAGGCAGAGAGGGAAGGATGAGCAGAGCGCTGCTGAGAGCCCTCCCAGCCCCACCTCGAACATCTCAGCCTCTCCAGCCCCATTCCTACCTGGGTGGGGACTTTGGTCTGCACAGCCTGCATGATGGCAGGGTCCTCCAGCTCGCTGTCGATGACCAGCCTGGTCAGGCGTTCAGCCAAGGTGTCCTCAGGCTCACCCAGCAGGTCTGCATCTTCTCCACTGGGACCATCCTGCTCCCTGCTGGCCAGGGGTTTGTCTTCCAGCTCTGCCAGGCGCTCGTGTGCCTCCTGCCAGTCATCGTCTGCGGGGGGCCCACAGTGAGGGGAGGGACAAGGAGGGCGTCACCGGGGTGGGGGATGTGGGGAGAGTGGTTTTGGGGGGGTTGGGAGGGGGCAGCCTGGCGGCACTCACCGACAGCCCCAGCTCCAAACGTGTCATCGTTGAACTGGTCGATATCTTCATCTTCCTCCCCCAGGCCCTGGAAGGCATCTTCATCCTCGTCCAGCGGGCAGTCCTCCAGGGACTGGGGGAGAGCGAGGGTGGGGGGCGCTCAGCACCAGGCTCTTCCTCACCCCTCGGTGTACCCCCACAATGCCTGCTGCCTCCATGAGGACCCCTCCACCTGCTCTCCAGCCTGCCACACCTCCCAACCCTCACATTGCTCATCATGCTCCTCCAGCGATCCCAGCCCCTCACACCTGCCCGGTGACACACCCCGGGTTAGAGCCCCCCAGTGACCCCCACCTCTGCACTGCACAGCCTGTTACACCTCCCTGGAGACCCTCGGGCTCATGCCCCCACCCCCATTACGCACCCCCAGCGACTCCCCCGAGAGCTCCTCTCAGCCCCTTAGATCTCCCCGCCCGTTACGCCCTCTCGGTGACCTCCCCGCTCCAATCCTCACCCCGTTACATCTGCCCCCGTTGGTGACGCCGTTCCAACCCGTGAGGGACCCCCAGCCCTCTCCTTAACCCGTTACACTTCCCTCCTCTTAGTCCGTTATACCCCACCGGTGACCCCCTCCCTGCCCCGTTATACTCTGCGGTGACCCCCCCCACAACCCCACCCTCCGGTACCGGAGGTATGGCAAACTCCCCAGCCCCATACCCCACCCCTTTTCCAGTTCCCTCAGGCCTCACAGCAAACCGGTCAAGGCGGGGTAGGGGGTAAAGCAGGCCCGGGGGGGGAGGGGGCGCGCCCGGCCCGTTCCTGGGTCG
>VWZI01016477.1:65945-76028 GCA_013396835.1 Psilopogon haemacephalus
CACAGCCATGGGGTGGTGGTGGTAGGTGCTTAGGTGACCCCCAAAACCTTGTTCCCCCCCACCCCAGAAGCAGCAGCAGCAGCTTTGGGGATGTCTTTGCACCCCCTCGAGGGCGTTGCTGTGGATCCTGCACCCCTGAAACTGTGCCCCCCTCCAGCTGGCTCCTTGCAACCCAGGGCTTACAGCAGCCTCCTCATCCTCCTCCTCCCACCGTGCTGCAGGCTGTGGGGACTCCCCACCCCTCAAAATCCAGTGGGCACCCCCAAATTGACCCTTTCCCTGCCCACCTGTCCCTGTGCCAGGTCTCAAGGTGAGGCTCTCTGCTTGCTGGATGCTTTGGAGGCTTTCTCACTGGTGGGGTTGGGATTTTGGGGGCGTTTCTGCCTGCAAATCTCCAGCTGCCTTGCTGGGCTTGCCTCACGTCAGGGTTGAGGACCTCCTTTTGAGGTTTTGGTGGCCACAGAGGGAGGTAGCTTAGAGAAGAGCCCCCCCCAAGGTGGAGCTGTGGAGGTTGCTGGACCATCTACCTCGGCTCAGACCCCCCCTGCCCTTGGCTTTATTTTATCTGGGAAATAAATGCTCTGTCCACGTCCTTGTCTCCTCCTTTTGGCTCATTCTGGGGGGGAGCAGGGGCAGAAATGGAGACCCAAAGGGCTTTTGGGGCCGTTTGTGATTCATCAGAGGGATTTGGTGGCTCCTGGGGAGCAACTTGCTGGTTCCCATGGGAGGTGTCCATGCCTATAGCAGGGGGTTTGAATGAGCAGGAGTAGGAATGGAGTAGGGGTAGGAGAGAATAGAGTTGGAGTAGGCTAGGATAGGAGTAGGATGGAATGGGATAGGATAGGAGTAGGATGCAATAGGATAGGGTAGGGTAGGATGGAATGGGATAGGATAGGAGTAGGATGGAATGGAATGGAATGGAATAGGATAGGAGTAGGAAGGAATGGAATAGGACAGGGTAGGATGGAATGGAATAGGACAGGGTAGGAGTAGGATGGAATGGAATAGGAGTAGAATAGGATAGGAGTAGGATGGAATGGAATGGAATAGGAGAGGAGTAGGATGGAATAGAATAGGAGTAGAATAGGATAGGAGCAGAGTAGAGCCAGGTTGATGAACTTGGAGGTTGTTTCCAACCTAAACCATTCTATGATTCTATCCTACAGTGAATGGGAGTGCTTGAGGACCTGGTGAGGAGTGAGGGTGGTGAGGAGCACCCAGCATGGGATGCTGGTGGAGGTAGGAGCAGCCCAAGCTCCAGGGGAGGCTGAGATGGAAGTTCTGCTCTGGAGCCTTTCCGGGCCTGTCTGGAGGTGTTCCTCTGTGCCCTGAGCTAGATTGTCTGGTCCTGCTCTGGCAAGGGGGTTGGACTCAATGCTCTCCTTGGGTCCCTTCCAATCCCTAACATCCTGTGATGAAGCAGCCCCTGGTGAGGAGGAGGAGGAGGTGGGGGTCAGCCACTTCTCCAAAGGAGCAAGTGACAGAAGAAGAAGAAAAGCTCTCAGGTTGCCCCAGGGCAGGTTTAGGTTGGACATGAGGAACAATTCCTTGCCCCGAGGGTTGTGAAGTTGTGAAAGAAGCTGCTCAGGGCAGAGGTGGAGCCTCCATCACCTCTGGAGCAGTATCAAAGCTGTGCAGATGTGGTGCTGGTGAAGGCAGGAGCAGCCCAGGCTCGAGGAGAGGCTGGGATGGAAGTGATGAAGCAGCCTCTGGTGATGAAGGGGAGGAGGAGGAGGAGCGAGTCAGCCACTTCCCCACAAAGGAGCAAGTGCCAGGAGAAGAGGAAAAGCTCTCAGGTTGCCCCAGGGCAGGATGAGGTTGGACAAGAGGAACAATTCCTTGCCCCGAGGGTTGTGAGGTCGTGGAAGAAGCTGCTCAGGGCAGCGGTGGAGCCTCCATCGCCCCCGGAGCGGTACCAAAGCTGCGCCGATGTGGTGCTGAGTGCCAGGGCTCGGCGCTGCCCTGGCAGCGCTGGGTTGAGGGTCGAAGCTTGCTGCTGCCGAAGAGCTGCTCCAGCCCCATCTGTGGCTGTGGTGGTTTGAAGCCTTCTCCCCAGCTTCGGGGCGAGCGGAGCCTCGGCAGCCCCCGCCCCGCCCCGCCCTGCCCCTGCCGGCGCTGCTCAAGCCGAAGCCCTCATGGATTATTCACTGCCTCTCAAGTTATTTCTGGTCCTGCCTCTGAAAAAATCATGAGCCTGTCGGGGGGTAGGGAAAAGCCCCAGAGAGCAGGGAGAGAGAGATGAGCAAAGCCTCTCTCTGCTCACCCCGAGTTCACCGCCCGGTGATGGCTCCAGTTCCTTCCATGGCATCCCAGCAGCTTCTCCAGCCCTGCTGCTGCTGGTTGGTGGCACCAGAAAGCCCCTGCAGACCCCCTCCAAAAACCAGGCCAGAGAAACCTGGGGACTGTGTTGGGGTTAGAAGCAGCCCGACCACAAAGGTCACCCTGTCCTTGCAGGGTGTGGTGGTCCTCATCTGCCTCATCCTCCTCCACCAGCACCTCCTGCCCCAGAGGCACAGCACCACCTTCCTCCTGGAGGCACTGCTGAGGCAGGAGAACAGTGCAGAGGGGATTGGGTCCAGTCAGCAGTGGCTGCACCGAGGGCAGATCCTGCCTGACAAACCTGGTGGCCTTCTATGGACAGGTCACACCACGGATAGCTGAGGGGCAGCAACTGATGGCAGTGACCTGGAGCTGAGCACAGCCTTTGGCACTGTCCCACACCACATCCTGCTCTCCAAGCTGGTGGAGCACCAGATGGATCCAGAACTGGCTTGATGGCCCCACTCAGAGTGGCAGTCAATGGCTCCATGTCCAAGTGGAGGCCCTCAGGGATCAGTCCTGGGACCAGTTTTGTTCAGCATCTCTGTGGGTGCCATGGGCAGAGTGACTGAGTGCAGCCTCAGCAAGTTTGCTGAGCACCCCAAGCTGTGTGGGGCAGCAGGCAGGCTGGAGGGCAGGGATGGCATCCAGAGGGACCTGGGCAGGCTGCAGAGGTGGGCACAAGCCAAGCTCAGGAGGTGCAACAAGGCTAAGGGTAAGGTCCTGCAGCTGGGTGGAGGCACAGAGCTGCTGTGCCCTGAGCTGGGGCAGGAGGAACCATCTGAGGGCAGAGCTGCTGTGTCCTGAGGTGGAGCAGGAGGAACCATCTGAGGGCAGAGCTGCTGTGCCCTGGGGTGGGGCAGGAGCTGCTGTGCCCTGCCAAAGCTCTTTGTGATGTGTTGAGTGAAGCCCTGGAGACAGGCTGGAGCAGTTCTGCAGCATCAGGAGTTCTGCTGGGAGCAAAATGATCAAAGGCTGGAGCCTAGTGGGGAGGGGATGATGGACACATCTGGGGCAGCCTTTAGGAGTGCTGCTGCTGCTGTTGTCCCCCAGTGACAGCACAAACCACTCCTCCTGAAGCCCAGAAAAGCCTTTAAGGTGCCTTTGGTGATGGTTTCCCACCAGTGCCAGCCCTGCTCTCCAGACCCTTCCCTAGCTTTGTTGCCCTTCTCCAGCTCCTCAATGCCTTTCTCAGAGTGAGGAGACCAAACCTGATTCCAGGAGTGGCTGAACCTAACTCAATCCTGAGCATCCAGCAAAGGTTCCTTCACTCACCTCCACACCATCCAAAGGAATAGAAGCTTGGTGGATGTACCTAATTCAATTCTGAGCAGCCAGCAAAGGTTCCTTCACTCATCTCCACTCCATCCAAAGGGGAAGAAGCTTGGTGGATGTACCTAACTGAATCCTGAGCAGCCAGCAAGGGTTCCTTCACTCACCTCCAGGCCATCCAAAGGGGAATATCTGCCTGGAGCCATCAGCAGGGAGCATCACCTTCCCCCTCAGCCATCTGAGCTGCTCTGCAGGTGCGGGGCAGATGCCTCCTCCTCTTCCTGGTCACCAAGGTGAGATGGAGAAAGGCAGAGAAGTCAGGCAGGAGAGCTTTCCAGCTGGCTGAAGAACAACCACACGGCTTAAAGTCCTCAAGGAATTGGCTGTGTCCAGTGAGCAGAGCCAAGAATTCCTGCCAACAACAACAACAAAAAAGGAGCTGGAACTGCCTTGCCACCTCCTTCTCCAACTGCTCAGCCAGATGGGAGGGGAGGGGAAAAAACAACCCAAACCTAAACCCAGCTTCAACTCCTGGCATCTGCTTCCAGACTCTAACTGCTGACATCCTGCTTTGGGTTGCTGCCAGCCCCCAGCTGGACCTGCCTGGCTGCAGACTGGTCAGGAATGCTTCCAGGAATCTGGAAAAGGCAGATTTAGGGGAGGAAATCCAACGTGGCAGGAGGGCTTTGGGCTGGGGAAACAGGAGCTGCAGCTGAGGGCTGGAGGACAGCCCAGCCCGTGGCAAAAGGCTCGAAGAGGAGATCCCAGCATTGACAGGGCTGCTAAAGTGTTCCACCAGCAGCCAGTCCGGGCTGGAATGGGATCCATGACCAGGGCTGGGACTTAGAGTCACAGAATCAGGCAGGGCTAGAAGGGACCACAAGGGTCAGAGAACCAAGCAGGGTTGAAAGGGACCACAGGGATCAGAGAATCAGGCAGGGGTGGGAAGGGACCACAAGGATCAGAGAATCAGGCAGGGCTGGAAGGGACCACAGGGATCAGAGAATAAGGCAGGGGTGGGAAGGGACCACAAGGATCAGAGAATCAGGCAGGGGTGGAAGGGACCACAAGGATCAGAGAATCAGGCAGAGGTGGAAGGGACCACAAGGATCAGAGAATCAGGCAGGGGTGGAAGGGACCACAAGGATCAGAGAATAAGGCAGGGGTGGGAAGGGACCACACAAGGATCAGAGAATAAGGCAGGGGTGGAAGGGACCACAAGGATCAGAGAATCAGGCAGGGGTGGAAGGGACTGTGATTCATCCTGGAGGTGAGGAGGAAGTTGTTGAGCATGAGAGTGGTGAGAGGCTGGAATGGGTTGCCCCTGCAGGGAGGTGTTTGGGACCAGCTCCCTGGAGGTGTTTTTGGCCAGGCTGGCAGAGGCTGTGGGCAGCCTGCTCTAGGGTAGGGTGTCCCTGGGCATGGCAGGGGGGTTGGGGCTGGCTGATCCTTGTGGTCCCTTCCAACTCTGCCTGATTCTGTGATTCTCTGATCCTTGTGGTCCCTTCCAACTCTGCCTGATTCTATGATTCTCTGATCCTTGTGGTCCCTTCCAGCCCTGACCTCTCTGAGCAGCCTGCTCTAGGGTAGGGTGTCCCTGGGCATGGTAGGGGGGTTGGAACTGGATGGTCCTTGTGGTCCCTTCCCAGCCCTGACTGATTCTATGGTTCTATGAGGGAGGGAGGTGTCCTCCTTGGAGTATCCCAAGGGACAATCCTCCAACTCCTCCCCTGCAAGCAAGACCTCGAGCTGGGTGCCCAGCTGGGGTTGGCCAGAACCCCTCTGCCCACCTCCCTCACCCTCCAGCACCTGCTGGGGACTCCCAGTTGGCTCAGTGCTGGCACAGCCACCACGTTGAGCAAGAGAGGCCTGAGCAGATTTCCATGAGCAAACTTCCCACAGGGAGCAAAGGGCGGCAGGATCCTGTCCCTTGCCTCAACACCACCTCCCAGGGAGGACTGGACACCACCAACGGGAAGAGGAGGAGGAGGAAGAGGAGGAGGAGGAGGAGGAGGAGAGAAAGCCCAGGCTGAAGGAGGTATCTAAGCAGGGACTGAGGTGTGGGGTGCAGGGTGGGGTGTGGGACATTGCCAGAAGGGACTCTTGTGTCACCACTCGTGGGCCATGGTCTGGGCACCTTGCTCTAAGAAGGTCATTGAGGAGCTAGAGCAGGGTCAGAGAAGGGCAACCAAGCTGGGGAAGGGTCTGGAGAAGAGGAATGGTGAAGAGGAGGAGCTGAGGGTGTTGGGGCTGGAGAGAAGAAGGCTGAGGGGAGAGAGGCTGGATCTAGGTGGGGGTTGGGCTCTGCTGCCAAGGAACAAGTGACAAGAGGAAAGAGCCTCAGGTTGCCCTAGAGGAGGTTTAATTTGGGCACAAAGAACAATCTGTTGCCCCTGAGGGCTGCCCAAGCCTGTCCCAGGCTGCCCCAGGGCAGTGGTGGAGTCCCCATCCCTGGAGGTGTTCCCAAGCCCTGGAGCTGTGGTGCTGAGGGCCATGGTTTGGTGTTGCCCTGGCAGGGCTGGGCTCAGGGTTGGACTCTCTGCTCTTGGAGCCTCTCTCCCAAGCCAACCATTGTGTGACCCCCCCCCACGACTCACCCTCTCCCCCCTGCCTCCTCAGCTTCCCAGCCCTGCAGGTGATGGCAGCCACCACGGTGACCGACACAGGAGGTGTGAGGATCATCACTGAGGTCATCCCAGCCACAGACCCCCGAGCAGCCCAGCTGGCTGCTGGCTCCAGACCATCCCCACCCACTGCCTCATCCTTCCAAGTCAGAGGCTTCAGAAGGGCTCAGCCCAAGACGCTGGGGGTGAGATCTGGTGTGCAGGGGCACCCTGGGGACACGGCAGGGACGGAGAATCCCCCCCAGGGATCGTCCTGCTCGAGGGGCACAGGGGGCACGTTGGGGCCCAGCTCAGGCTGGGCTGTCCCCAAGAGCCTTCTTGGCACCACAGGCTGCAGGCAGGACTCAGCCTGTCCCCGGGGGCTGGGCTGGCACAGGGCTGGCACAGTGACATCCACCCTCTAGCTGCTGCTGGCAGCACCTCGGGCTGGGGCTGAGGAGTGACCAGGAGCCTTCCTCTCCCCTGTCCTGCCCCAGACCATCCACATCTTCACTGGGATCATCCACATCTGCTTTGGCATTATCCTGACGGCCTCAGAGCACGAAGCCCCTTCCCTGCCCGTGGCCAGCGGAGTCCTCTTCTGGCTCGGGGTCTTGGTAAGCAGGGACTTGCCTGCTCCTCTCCTCCTCACTGTGCTCTGGTGGGGTGGGAGATCGAGGACCACATCTCCTCCTCACCAGGACCTCCTGGTACAACCCACAGCTTCTGGCTGTCTCCTCTGGAGTTGGAGAGGGAGCTGGCTGCAGCTGGCTCGGGGTCTTGCTAAGCAGGGACTCGCCTGCTCCTCTCCTCCTCGCTGTGCCTCGGGGGATGGGAGGGATCGAGGACCACATCTCCTCCTCACCAGGACCTCCTGGTACAACCCACAGCTTCTGGCTGTCTCCTCTGGAGTTGGAGAGGGGAGTGGGTAAGCAGGGACTCGCCTGCTCCTCTCTTCCTCGCTGTGCCCCAGTGGGGTGGGGAGGATCGAGGACCACATCTCCTCCTCACCAGGACCTCCTGGTACAACCCACAGCTTCTGGCTGTGTCCCCTGGTGTTGGAGGGTGGGGGGTGGGTGGGTGCAGCCCCAGAGAGCCCTTTGCAGCCCGAGGGATGCGCAGGATGGGTGAGGTGGGACCCGCGCCTGAGCTGCTGACAGCCTCCTCCTTTCCCCTTCCCCGGAGCAGCTTCTGCTCTCTGGCTCCCTGCTGGTGGAGAGTGACAAAAGGGACAACATCCTGCTGGTAAGTGTGTCCCCTGAGGGCCAGCCCGGGGAGGGACAAGCTAACCCCCAGCTCCTCGTTTCTGGGACTTCTGCCCCTTCCAGCAGCTCTGAGAGCCCCTCCGCAGTCTGGGTTCACTCCTCAGGCTCTGCAGTGAAGCTCATCTCACCCTCGGGGATGTCCACCCAGACCTCCACCCTTCAGAGCCTCCCTGAGCTGCCTGGGGGCTGGCAGAGTCATTCTGAGGGACAAAAGATTGTCACGGAGGGAGCCTTCACCGGGAGTAGACTTGACCTGCCTTGAGTTGACTTGCAGCTTTGGAAGGATCTTTCCAGCTTCTGAAGGGGGCTACAAAAGCTGGGGAGGGACTTCTGAGGCTGTCAGAGAATAACAGGACTGGGGGGAATGGAGCAAAGCTGGAGGTGAGGAGATTGAGGCTGGAGGTGAGGAGGAAGTTGTTGAGCAGGAGAGTGGTGAGAGGCTGGAATGGGTTGCCCCTGCAGGGAGGTGTTTGGGGCCAGATCCCTGGAGGTGTTTTTGGCCAGGCTGGCAGAGGCTGTGGGCAGCCTGCTCTAGGGTAGGGTGTCCCTGGGCAAGGCAGGGGGGTTGGGGCTGGCTGATCCTTGTGGTCCCTTCCAACCCTGGCTGCTCTGAGCAGCCTGCTCTAGGGTAGGGTGTCCCTGCCCATGGCAGGGGGGTTGGGACTGACTGATCCTTGAGGTCCCTTCCAACTCTGGCTGATTCTAGGATTCTATGACAAGGGATTTTCAGGGAGAGAGGCATGGGGAAGCTGACCACATTCTGTGCTGCTGTGCTCCATAACCTCCCTGGAGGTGTTGAAGGCCAGGTTGGATGAGACCTTGAGTGACCTGTTCTAGTGGCAGGTGTCCCTTCCAACCCTGACTGATTCTACAGTCCCCTGGGTCAAACAGCAAGCCCCCAGGCAGCCTCTTCCCCTGCCCCAGTGTGGCAGCTCACAGAGGTCTCCTGGGAGGGTGGGCATCCTGCTGTCACCCACACAGCTCCTGGCAGAAGGGACAAGGCTGGCTGACTCGAGGTGACCCACCTAGGTGAAGGCTTGCTGCGTGGTCAACGTGGGGGTCATCCTGAGCACCCTGGTGGCCACGCTCATCCACACCACAGCCATCTCCAGAGACACCCCTGGCTGTGAGCCCACCACACCACACAGCCTGAAACATGACTGGTGCTTCAACCCCAAGAACAAGGTACAACCTCCTGACCCTGCTCACCAAGGTAGAACCTCCCTGTCCTGCTCAGCCAAGGTAGAACCTCCCTGTCCTGCTCACCAAGGTAGAACCTCCCTGCCCTGCTCAGCCAAGGTAGAACCTCCCTGCCCTGCTCAGCCAAGGTAGAACCTCCCTGCTCAGCCAAGGTAGAACCTCCCTGCCCTGCTCAGCCACGGTAGAACCTCCCTGCCCTGCTCAGCCAAGGTAGAACCTCCCTGCTCAGCCAAGGTAGAACCTCCCTGTCCTGCTCAGCCAAGGTAGAACCTCCCTGCTCAGCCAAGGTAGAACCTCCCTGCCCTGCTCAGCCAAGGTAGAACCTCCCTGCCCTGCTCAGCCAAGGTAGAACCTCCTGGCCCAGCTCAGCTGGCAGGGTCCAAGGCTCCTGCAGTGGTTTGGGAGTTCTCCACCCCCCCAACCCCCCATAAATCACCTAGACTAGACTCAGCCAGTTGGAAGTTAAGGACTGAAGCTTTCTGTTCACAGCTCAGCACAAGATACAAGCAGAGATTTACAATGTATTACAGGTATTTACAGCTAGATACAGTAAAAAAAGGTAATAGAGAAACACCACAGCCCTCCCAGAGACCAGAGTCCCCAAGAGGAGCTCCCTACCACCCTTCCACCTTCTCCCCACCCACTCAATCTTATCTCAGTATGAGTCCCCAACAGGGGTTCCCAGCCACCCTTCCACCTTCCCCACCCAATCCTATCCCAATATCTGAGATCAGAGTCCTCAAGAGGGGTCCCCAACCACCCTTCCACCTTCCCCCTCTACCCAATCTTATCCCAGGATCTGTCTCACATGCCAGGTAAGCAGGGAAGGTTGACCAGGGAGGACTAGAAGCAGGAATTGATTAGTTGGGTTACACAGATCTAGCTGGAAGGCAGGGAAAGGGAGAGAGAATAACAGCCCAGAGCAGCTCTATGTTTGTGTTCTGACTTTTGTATCTGTCAGCAAACCTCTGAGAGCAGGAGACATCACCAGTATTTGACTTTCTCAGCCTATAATAATCCAATTTCTCTTATTAAAATACTCCCATTAGCCTCAAACCAGCACACCTCCCATCAGCCAAGCAAACAGGCACACACAGGGGATGGGGGATGAGGATGGATGAGGTTGTGCTGCCAGCAAGCAGGACCCTTCTGTGCTTCTACTCTTCTTCCTCCTCGTAGAAGCTGATCAATGGGCTGGATTCCATTCTGGTCCTCTTCAACCTGCTGGAGTTCTTCGTGGCAGTGGCAGCTGTGGCCTTTGGCTATGATGCTGTCAAGCAGCAGAACTACACACGCATGGTGAGAGGGGCTGGGGCTGCTGCTGGGGCTGGGCTGGGGCTGCTGCTGGGGCTGGGCTGGGGCTGGGCTGGAGATGCTGCTGGGGCTGCTGCTGGGGCTGCTCCCTGCCCTGCCCTGCCCTGCCC
>VWZI01016477.1:95241-106027 GCA_013396835.1 Psilopogon haemacephalus
AGGCGATGAACTTGGCATGGTGGCCAAAAGCCACCCCTGTGGTCAGGCCACTGTGCTCTGGGGAGAGAAAACAGCTCCTGGTTATGGCACCAAGTGGAGTTTGGCCCTTCCTTGTCCCTGCCACGGGCAGAGTTTGGTCACTTTTAAGCCTACCCCTGGTCAAGGAGGCTGAAAAGCGGAGGTTGGGAACCCACCAGAGGGTCCTCTGAGGGGCTGGGAAGTGCTTTGCACCCCTCAGCTTGCTCTGAATGAGATAGGAGAGTGATTCCTCTCCTCAACAGGGGACCCTCCACACCTCCAGAGGGGGAAGCCTCCACACCTCCACAGGGGGGGACCCTCCACACCTCCTCTATTCCCCTCTCTGCCCTCCCACCACCCCCAGCCTCTCACCAGTGAAGTGGAGGTTGGGAACCTGCCAGAGGGTCCTCTGAGGGGCTGGGAAGTGCTTTGCACCCCTCAGTTTGCTCTGAATGAGATAGGAGAGTGATTCCTCTCCTCAACAGGGGGGTCCTCCACACCTCCTCTATACCCCTGTCTGCCCTCCCACCACCCCCAGCCTCTCACCAGTGAAGTGGAGGATCTCAGTCCACTGCTTGCAGATGTAGATCTGGACGTCTGTCCCACCTAGAGCCAAGTAGGTGCCACTCTGGTCAAAGATGAGAGACTTCACCTGCAAAAGAAGAAGAGCAAAGCTTCAAACCAGGGCCCAGGAAGCTCCCAGCAGCTTCTTGGGGTGCCAGGGATGGACAGCACCTCTGCACCAGACCCCTCTAAAGCAGGGGATGGTGATGGTGGCAACTAACTGAAGACTCTGCCCAGAAAGGCCACCAAGGAGGGGAGGGGAAAGGGTCACACACCTCAAAGTTATTGTCCAGCTGCAGCGTCTTGAAGTTCTTGAGCTTCCTCAAGTCCCAGAGCTTGACAGAGGAGTCATCTGCTGCTGTGGCCAGGTAGTAGCCATTCTCTGAGAAGGCAATGCTGGTGATGGGCCCAGAGTGGCCTGGGAAGTTGGCCACGTTGGTGCGTTCCTGGGGAGGAGGCAGTGAGAGAGAGAGAAGCTGTGAGCAGGGACCTGCAGCTGGCAGATCCTTGCAGCCACAGCTCAGCCAGGCCAGGACTTGACAAGCCTGGAGGGCAAGAAATTGTTCCTCATGGCCATCCTGAACCTTCCCTGGGTAAGCTTGAGACCCTTTCGTCTTGTCCCTTGTCAGCAGAGCCCAAGCCCCACCTGGCTTCAGCCTCCTTTTGCAGCCAGAAGCTCTCCCCTCAGCCCCAACACCTCCAGCTCCCTCAGCTGCTCCTCACCATTCCTCTTCTCCAGACCCTTCCCCAGCTTTGTTGCACTTCTCAGGCCCTGCTCGAGCCCCTCAATGTCCTTCTTGGAGTGAGGAACCAAAAAGTGACCCCAGGATTCCAGGTGTGGCCACGCAGATGCCCAGTCCAGGGGAGAACAATCCCTGCCCTGCTCCTGCTGGCCACACTCTTCCTGGTGGAAGCTTCCATGTTCTCTTTGTTGCTCTCAAAAGCCAGAGCTGGAGAACTCCAGAACATCCTTGACAAATTCCCAACCATAGGACTGAGCCAGGCCCTCACACCACAGCTGAGCTGGCAGCCTCTGGGCCCTCCTGTTGCTGATTCCCTCAGGGGACACAGCAAACCACTTCTTGTCCCGGGACAATCCCATCACAGCCACAGCACCAGATGTGGCCACTCCTGAGCTGAAGCTTTGCTGCTTTTGGAGAAAACCTCAGAGGAGGTTCTCCAAATCCCTCCCCAGGCACCACGCCTTGGGTCTGAAGACTCTGCTGGGCTTCAAACCAAAGCACAACTCCAACCTGTCCCCTCAATCACAGTCCCAGGACCAGTCCTACCTTCAGATCCCAGATCTTGATCTGAGAATCCATCGTCCCTGTCCCAAAAATGAGCCCATCCGGGTGGAACTGGGCACAGGTGAGAGCTGTGGAGACACGAGAGGAGATTGAAGATGTTTGGAGGAAGCTTTTTGACTTTGCCACCAACTCCCTTCCAACCTAAACCATTCTAGGATTGATTCTATGACTCCCAACAGCCTCACCCAGGGTAGGGAACGCTCAGCTTTGAGCCTTACCACAGCCAGAGCTCTCATCTGTCACCTTGGTGAGGACGCGGCCGGTCTGGATGTCAGAGAAAGCCCAGTACTGCAGGGGAGGAGCAGAGTGGAAGGTGAGGAGCAGCTCTGGGGGTGCTCTGGGGCTAGGATTGGATGTGTGTGGGGGGTCTCACCTGGTCATCAGAAGAGCTGAGGAGGTAATCCCCCGTGGCATGGAGGCTCAGCCCCGTGACAGAGCCCTCGTGGGCGCGGACGACCTGCACGCAGGAGGCGTTGGGCACCGACCAGATGCGGATGGTGGCGTCAGGAGAAGCTGAGAACACCAAGTCCTGGAGAGAGACAGAGAGAGGAGACAGCAATGCTCAGGGAGAACCACAAGAGAGCACTCTGGGACCTCCAAAGATCATCCAGTCCAACCCCCTCCCTGTGCCATAGGTAGGGACACCTGCTCCAGGGCTTGATTCTTTCAGCAAAGAAATCATAGCATGGTTCAGGTTGGAAGGGAGCTCAAAGCTCAGCCAGTTCCACCCCATCCTGTGCCATAGGCAGGGACACCTCCCACTAGAACAGGTGGCTCAAAGCCTCATCCAACCTGGCCTTGAACACCTCCAGGGAGAGAGCAGCCACAACCTCCCTGGGCAACCTGTGCCAGTGTCTCACCACCCTCACTATGAAAAGCTTCCTCCTAACATCCCATTTATATCTCCTCTCTGCCAGCCAGCAGGGACAGCCCCAACCAGAGAAGACAGCTCAGAGCCCCAAACAACCTGAGCTGCAGTGGCTCCAGGCACAGGGCAGCTGCCACCTCTCTGGCCAGCCTGGGCCAGGCTCTCACCACCCTCAGTGCCAAACCCTCTTCAGCCTCCCTTAGTTCCAAACTATCCCCACCTTGGCCTGCCACAACAGGCCCTGCTCAAAACTCTGTCCCCAGCTTTCTTCTCAACCCCTTAAAGCACTGAAAGGTCCACCAGAACCTCTCCCCCTCGTCAGAACACCCAAAAACCTCCATCCCAGCAAGGCCCCAACCGACCCACGACCACCAGGCTGCACGATGCAGAGACCTCACCAGGCAAGAGTGACCTGGGGCAGGGTGGCTGGGAGGAAAGAGGCCAAACAGGAGGCTCAGCACACCTGAGAGGGGTGGAAGACGACGCTGGTGACCTTCTTGGTGTGGCCCTTGAGCGTGGCCAGGATCTGCTCCGAGCTCTTGTCAAAGACGATGACGTTTTTGTCAGCCCCTCCTGGAGAGCAGAGCAGGGAGAGGTGACAGGCACCAGCCTGCTGCCAACCAAGCCCAAACCCACCTGCCCTTCCCGGGGACCACCAGCCTCAGGTGGTGCCTGCTGTCCCACCTCTGTCCCCCCCCCAAAAAAGCAGGGAGAAAAGGAACCTGCTGCCAGCACACAGCTCCCAGGACCCAGAGGAGCTTTTCCCTTACCGGTGAGGATCTTGTTGGTGTCGGAAGGGCAGAGGTCCAAGGCCAGGATCCCAGGAATGCTGGCACTGTGCAGCCCCTGTGTGAGGCAGGACACCAAACTGATGCCACGAGCAAGAAAATACCCCCAAAAAGGGACTGAGAAGCTCTTCAGAAGGCCTGTGCCACCTCCACTGCATTAGCACAGTCACAGCCCTCTCCTCACTGCCTTAGGAGCAGTTGCTTATCTAGTGGCAGGGGGTTGGAACAGGATGATCTTTGAGGTCTCTTCCAACCTAAACCATTCTATGATTCTATGGTTTGGGTTGGAAGAGACCTTCAAGATGATGGAGTCCAACCCCGAACCCAGCACTGCCAAGGCACCACCAAACCATGGCCCTCAGCACCACAGCTCAGAAACCTCTCCAGGGATGGGGACTCCACCACTGCCCTGGGCAGCCTGGGACAGGCCTTGGCAGACCTCAACCACAACAAATTGTTCCTCATGTCCAACCTAAACCTCCCCTGGGGCACACTGAGGCCCTTTCCTCTTTGCCCTGTCACTTGTCCCTTGGCAGAAGAGCTCAAACCCCACAGCTGGCTCCAGCCTCCTTGCAAGGAGTTGCAGAGTCAGAAGCTTTCTCCTCAGCCTCCTCTCACTCCAGCCTCAACACTCCCAGTTCCCTCAGCTGCTCCTCACTGCTCCTGTCCCCCACACCCTTCTCCACCTCTGTTGCCCTTCTCTGCCCCTGCTCCAGCCCCTTGATGTCCTTCTTGGTGTGAGGGGGCCCAAACCTGACCTCAGGATTGCAGGGGTAGCCTCACAGCAGAGGCTCAAGGTCTTCCACCCTCCTCACAACACTCACCACATGGGAAGCCACCTGCCGGTACTTGCTGAGCTCCTCTGGCTTCACCAGCTCCTCTGGCACTGTCTTCCCCCTCTGCAGAAGGAAAATGGTGAGGAGATGACCACCAGAACACCTCAGGATGTGGCAGATGCTGACTGCTGTAGCACTATTTTTTGGGGGGGGAGGGAACTGCCCCACTCACCTTCTTACGCTCCGTGGTCAGCACCGTGGCCTTGTCTTGGAGCTACAGAAGAGACCAAAATCACAGAATCAGCCAGGCTGGAAAAGACCTTTGAGAGCACAGAGCCCAACCTACCACCCAACACCTTCCCATTAACTAACCCATGGCACTGAGTGCCTCCTCCAGCCTCCTCTTAAACACCTCCAGGGATGGGCACTCCACCACCTCCCCAGGCAGCCCATTCCAGTGCCAGTCACTCTTGCTGGGGAGAACTTCTGCTGACATCCAGCCTGAACCTGCCCTGGCACAGCTTGAGGCTGTGTCCTCTTGTTCTGTCCTTGATGATCTCTTTGGGTCCCTTCCAACCCCTAACATCCTGTGATTGCCTAGCAGCAGAGCCCAACCCCAGCTGGCTACAACCTCCCTTCAGGTAGCTGCAGAGAGCAATGAGCTCTGCCCTGAGCCTCCTCTTCTGCAGGCTGCACACCCCCAGCTCCCTCAGCCTCTCCTCTTGGGGTTGTGCTCCAGGCCCCTCCCCAGCCTTGGACACCTTCCAGCACCTCAACATCTTTCTGAAATTGAGGGGCCAGAACCAGACACAGGACTCAAGGCGTGGCCTGACCAGTGCTGAGTACAGGAGCAGAAGGACTGCCCTGCTCCTGCTGGCCACACGGTGCCTGATGCAGCCCAGGATGCCTTTGGCCTTCTTGGCAACCTGGGCACACTGCTGGCTCACAATTCAGCTCCTATCTCCCAGCACCCTCAGGTCCCTCTCTGCCTGGCTGCTCTCCAGCCACTCTGTCCCCAGCTGCCTGGGGTTGTTGTGGGCAAAGTGCAGAACCTGGCACTTGGGCTTGTTAAAACTCCTGCTGTTGGGACTGTGCCCATCTGCCCAGCCTGCCCAGGTCCCATGGGGAAGGCCACCACTGGAGGCCACCACAGCAGCACCACCAGAACCCCTTTTACCTTCTGGATGATCTCCGGGGTCATGCCTGCAAGCTCTCCTATATCCATGGACTCCCCAGCTCCCTGCGTGGGACGGAGGAAGGAGTTGGTTATGGCTCAGGGCAGGGAGAGGAGGGGAGCAAGGGGTGCAGGGGGCCGAGGCAGGCAGCAGGGACTCACCGCCGCGTTGGGCTGGGACGATGGCACCGCCTGGGGCACGATGAGCCCAGCCTGGGGCTTCAGAGTGGCCAAGGCTGTGGAGGGAGGAGGGGAAAAAAGACCCCGAAGGCTGTGAGCCCAGGCGGACAGCCACCCAGACCCCCTGCCGCCGGGTCACAGCGCCCCCCAGCTGCCCGGCGTCACCTTCTCTGGCCGCGGTGACCTCCTTGGTGAGGCGGGCGATGACTCGGCAGGCGGCGTCGTGCTGGTAGAGGGCGTGGGACAGCTCCTGCCGGGTGGTCTGCAGCTGCTGGCGCAGGGTGAAGCTGTGCAGCATGACCGCGTCCTGCCGGAACACCGGTGGGGTCAGCCAGGGAAGGCAGGGATGAGGAGACGGCGCCGGCAGGGGCTGGACTGGGGGAGCCGGTGATGGGCACAGGCAGGGCTGGGGGAGCCAGTGCTGGGCACGGCGGGCAGGGGCTGGACTGGGGGAGCTGGCACCGGGCACGGGCAGGGCTGGGGGAGCCAGTGCTGGGCACGGCGGGCAGGGGCTGGACTGGGGGAGCTGGCACCGGGCACGGGCAGGGCTGGGGGAGCCAGTGCTGGGCACGGCGGGCAGGGGCTGGACTGGGGGAGCTGGCACCGGGCACGGGCAGGGCTGGGGGAGCCAGTGCTGGGCACGGCGGGCAGGGGCTGGACTGGGGGAGCTGGCACCGGGCACGGGCAGGGCTGGGGGAGCCAGTGCTGGGCACGGCGGGCAGGGGCTGGACTGGGGGAGCTGGCACCGGGCACGGGCAGGGCTGGGGGAGCCAGTGCTGGGCACGGCGGGCAGGGGCTGGACTGGGGGAGCTGGCACCGGGCACGGGCAGGGCTGGGGGAGCCAGTGCTGGGCACGGCGGGCAGGGGCTGGACTGGGGGAGCTGGCACCGGGCACGGGCAGGGCTGGGGGAGCCAGTGCTGGGCACGGCGGGCAGGGGCTGGACTGGGGGAGCTGGCACCGGGCACGGGCAGGGCTGGGGGAGCCAGTGCTGGGCACGGCGGGCAGGGGCTGGACTGGGGGAGCTGGCACCGGGCACGGGCAGGGCTGGGGGAGCCAGTGCTGGGCACGGCGGGCAGGGGCTGGACTGGGGGAGCTGGCACCGGGCACGGGCAGGGCTGGGGGAGCCAGTGCTGGGCACGGCGGGCAGGGGCTGGACTGGGGGAGCTGGCACCGGGCACGGGCAGGGCTGGGGGAGCCAGTGCTGGGCACGGCGGGCAGGGGCTGGACTGGGGGAGCTGGCACCGGGCACGGGCAGGGCTGGGGGAGCCAGTGCTGGGCACGGCGGGCAGGGGCTGGACTGGGGGAGCTGGCACCGGGCACGGGCAGGGCTGGGGGAGCCAGTGCTGGGCACGGCGGGCAGGGGCTGGACTGGGGGAGCNTGGGCATGCCGGGCAGGGGCCGGGCTGGGGGAGCTGACACTGGGCATACCGGGCAGGAGCTGGACTGGGGGAGCTGACACTGGGCATACCGGGCAGGGGCTGGGCTGGGGGAGCCGGCGCCGGTCAGCTGCCGGTGCTCAGCAGCATGCCCCCTCCCCAACACTCACCCACTCGTCCTGGAGAGCTTTGAGGATGGCAGGGATACTGGTGGCTGAGGGAGGCTTGGGGCGGATCGGGTGGGCGACTGCCAAGGAGACAAGGTGAGGGCGTCAGCTGCGTCCCCCTGCAGGCAAGCTCAGAGCTGCCCTGACACACACCACAGCCCCCCCAGAGCAACCTGGTCCCCACTGATGGGCTTTAAAAGCTCAGCAGGGTGATGGTTAACCTGCCCTGGTCAGCACAGAGTTGCTGTGGTTGGAGTCCAGCTCTTAAGCCAACACTGCCAGGGCACACCCAAACCACAGCCCTCAGCACCACAGCTGAAAGCCCTCCAGGGATGATGCCTGACACAGGCATTGACAACCCTCAAGGACAAAAAGTTGTTATTTGAGTCCAATCTAAACCTCCCCTGGGACACCTCGAAGCCCTTCCCTCTTGTCCTGCCACTTGTTCCTCGGCAGAAGAGTCCAACCTCCTCCTGGCTCCAGCCTCCTTGCAGAGAGCCAGAAGCTCTCCCCTCAGTCTCCTCTTCTCCAGCCTCAACACCCTCAGCTCCCTCAGCTGATCCTCACCATTCCTCTTCTCCAGACCCTTTCCCAGCCTTGTTGCCCTTCTCCAGCCCCTCCATGTCCTCTTGGCACAAGGGGCTCAAAACTGACCCCAGAATTCCAGGTGTGGCCTCACCAATGGGGAACAATCCCTGCCCTGCTCCTGCTGCCCACACTCTCACTGATCCAAGCCAGGCTGCTGGTGCCCTTCTTGGCCACCTGGGCACACCCCAGCTGCTGCCACCAACAATCCTCCAAGTCCTTATCCACTGGGCAGTTTCCAACCACTCTGTCCCCATCCTGGAGCCTTCCTGGGACTGTTGTGGCCAGTGCCCATGGAGAGCATCACTGAGTGATCCCTTGGGAAATCCTCTCCCAGGGTGTCACCAGCACCCTGGAGACAGCCTCAGACCAGACAGAGCTGCTCCGTCTGGCATCTTCCCCCAGGAGAAGCAATCACAGAACAGAATCCTAGAATCAGTCAGGGTTGGAAGGGATCACAAGGATCAGAGAATCAAGGAGGGGTGGAAGGGACTACAAGGATCAGGCGGAGGTGGAAAGGACCACAAGAATCAGTCAGGGCTGGAAGGGATCACAAGGATCAGAGAATCAAGGAGGGGTGGAAGGGACCACAAGGATCATAGAATCAAGGAGGAGTGGAAGGGATCACAAGGATCAGAGAATCAAGGAGGAGTGGAAGGGATCACAAGGATCAGAGAATCAAGGAGGGGTGGAAGGGACCACAAGGATCAGAGAATCAAGGAGGAGTGGAAGGGACCACAAGGATCAGAGAATCAAGGAGGAGTGGAAGGGATCACAAGGATCAGAGAATCAAGGAGGAGTGGAAGGGACCACAAGGATCAGAGAATCAAGGAGGGGTGGAAGGGACCACAAGGATCAGAGAATCAAGGAGGGGTGGAAGGGACCACAAGGATCAGAGAATCAAGGAGGGGTGGAAGGGACCACAAGGATCAGAGAATCAAGGAGGGGTGGAAGGGACCACAAGGATCAGAGAATCAAGGAGGGGTGGAAGGGACCACAAGGATCAGAGAATCAAGGAGGGGTGGAAGGGACCACAAGGATCAGAGAATCAAGGAGGGGTGGAAGGGACCACAAGGATCAGAGAATCAAGGAGGGGTGGAAGGGACCACAAGGATCAGAGAATCAAGGAGGGGTGGAAGGGACCACAAGGATCAGAGAATCAAGGAGGGGTGGAAGGGACCACAAGGATCAGAGAATCAAGGAGGGGTGGAAGGGACCACAAGGATCAGAGAATCAAGGAGGGGTGGAAGGGACCACAAGGATCAGAGAATCAAGGAGGGGTGGAAGGGACCACAAGGATCAGAGAATCAAGGAGGGGTGGAAGGGACCACAAGGATCAGAGAATCAAGGAGGGGTGGAAGGGACCACAAGGATCAGAGAATCAAGGAGGGGTGGAAGGGACCACAAGGATCAGAGAATCAAGGAGGGGTGGAAGGGACCACAAGGATCAGAGAATCAAGGAGGAGTGGAAGGGACCACAAGGATCAGAGAATCAAGGAGGAGTGGAAGGGACCACAAGGATCAGAGAATCAAGGAGGGGTGGAAGGGACCACAAGGATCAGAGAATCAAGGAGGGGTGGAAGGGACCACAAGGATCAGAGAATCAAGGAGGAGTGGAAGGGACCACAAGGATCACGGAGCTCCAAGCCCCCTGCCACGGGCAGGGACACCTTACCCTAGAGCAGGCTGCCAGCCCATCCCCATCCCCACCCCCATCCCTTCACCTTTGATGTCGATGAGCTGCTCCTCAGACAGGGGCTGGTTGTTGACCGGGTCGGTGCCGTTCTCGGCGATGTACTTCTCGATCAGCCGCCGCTCGTACACGTGGTTGGAAACCGGCGACACGCAGGGGTGCTCGGGCACCTCGTTGGAAACTACGGCGGGGGGAGGAGGGTGAAGGGGGGCGGCGGCTACGGCACTGCCAGCTGCTGCCTCCCNGGTAACCCCATAGCCCGGTAGGATTCATCCCGGTTGCCCCACAGCTCCAGTAACCCCATAGCCCGGTAGGATCCAGCCCGGTTACCCCACAGCTCCGGTAACCCCATAGCCCGGTAGGATCCAGCCCGGTTACCCCACAGCTCCGGTAACCCCATAGCCCGGTAGGATCCAGCCCGGTTACCCCACAGCTCCGGTAACCCCATAGCCCGGTAGGATCCAGCCCGGTTACCCCACAGCTCCGGTAACCCCATAGCCCGGTAGGATCCAGCCCGGTTACCCCACAGCTCCGGTAACCCCATAGCCCGGTAGGATCCAGCCCGGTTACCCCACAGCTCCGGTAACCCCATAGCCCGGTAGGATCCAGCCCGGTTACCCCACAGCTCCGGTAACCCCATAGCCCGGTAGGATCCAGCCCGGTTACCCCACAGCTCCGGTAACCCCATAGCCCGGTAGGATCCAGCCCGGTTACCCCACAGCTCCGGTAACCCCATAGCCCGGTAGGATCCAGCCCGGTTACCCCACAGCTCCGGTAACCCCATAGCCCGGTAGGATCCAGCCCGGTTACCCCACAGCTCCGGTAACCCCATAGCCCGGTAGGATCCAGCCCGGTTACCCCACAGCTCCGGTAACCCCATAGCCCGGTAGGATCCAGCCCGGTTACCCCACAGCTCCGGTAACCCCATAGCCCGGTAGGATCCAGCCCGGTTACCCCACAGCTCCGGTAACCCCATAGCCCGGTAGGATTCATCCCGGTAACCCCACAGCTCCGGTAACCCCATAGCCCAGTAGGATCCAGCCCGGTAACCCCACAGCTCCGGTAACCCCATAGCCCGGTAGGATTCATCCCGGTAACCCCACAGCTCCGGTAATCCCATAGCCCGGTCAACCCGCTGACCCTGACCCCGCCCCCGTCCTCAGGCCTCCTCCGCGGCCCTGCACTCACTGGAGCAGATGAGCGCCATGGCGGATACCGACTACGGTTCGGCTCCGGTTCCGGTCCCGGTTCCGCTTCTAGTTCCGGTTCCGGCAGTGGAAGGAACCGCA